>BLSH010458577.1:958883-972997 GCA_018402905.1 Glandirana rugosa | reverse complement strand
GACGACTGTTTCGAAACGGTGTAAAGCCGGTACGATTGGGACGGAAGACTCCACGACCGCCACCGTGTCGACGCAACCACCGGAGAAGGAGGAGGAGGAGACGGAAACGGAACACGAAGGCGACTCGGGGGCCACAGTAAACCCTTACGGGAGTCTGCACGGAGATGGTCACACGCGAACATCAGCCCGTAGAAGGAGAGTGCGAGGTCACTCCCTTAATTCCTGCCGTGCAACAGGAACATTGCCCCTAGGTCGTCACACCGGTGGGTCATTTATCTTCTTCAATGTTACACCCGTTGAGCCGACAGCACCACAGAGGACAGCTTGTCTTTGCCTCTGGGCAGCCTGGCACACATGGCCAACTACATGCTGCAGTGCCTGCGCAACGACAGCCGAGTTGCCCACATTGTAACTTCTTCTATTTACTGGGTGGCCACACTGCTGGATCCCCGTTACAAGGACAACGTGCCGTCCTTAATTCCCTCACTGGAGCGTGAGAGGAAGATGCCCGACTACAAGCGCACACTGGTAGAGGCACGTCTGAGGGCATTCCCAAATGACACCGGGGGCTCAGCGGAAGCACAAGGCAAAGGCAGAGGAGGAGGAGGAAGAGGCCACCAACGCAGCTGTGCCACCGCCAGCACCTCAGAAGGCAGGGTTAGCATGGCCGAAATGTGGCAAAGCTTTGTCAGCAGCCCTCCACAACAAACGGCACCACCAGCCGATAGACAACGTCTTAGCAGGAGGCAGCATTTCAGCAACATGGTGCAAGGGTATGTGTGCACACGCCTACACGTACTGACTGATGGGTCTGCCCCATTCAACTTCTGGGTCTCCAAATTGGCCACATGGTCTGAGCTTGCCGTTTATGCCTTGGAGGTGCTGGCCTGCCCTGCAGCCAGTGTATTGTCTGAACGTGTGCTTAGCACGGCAGGAGGCTTTATCACAGACAAGCGCAGCCGTTTGTCCACAGCCAACGTGGACAAGCTAACCTTTATTAAAAGGCGTGGATCCCACAAGACTTGTCTGTACCTTGTGCAGAATAAACATTTAGACCGGACTCACTGTTACGTACCTGGCGGTGGAGTCTGTCTTGTTCAGGGAACAACCGCTCTTGCGCACCCGATTCAAGGACCCCTGGTAGTGTAGACAGAGGCCCAAGAGTGCGGGATGGCACGAGGGCTGGATGGTCACTGATGCTGTAGTGAGGTTCCAGGAAGTCGTGCGGACAGAAGAGGGGTCGTACAGGCAGGGTCGGCAACAGGCAGGCAGAGAGGTACAAAAGGATCAAGCAGGCAGAACGTCAAGTCCAGGCAAAGGTTCATTAATGGGCGGGCAGCGGAGGTACAGAGGAGTAGACAAGCGGATGGTCGTGGATAGCCGGGGTCGGTGCAGGTAGCGGACAACAGGTCAAGGCAAGCCGGGTCAAACAGGAAACAGATGAACACAGGAACAGGTGGGGGAGCTGTGGCCCACAGGTCTGGAATGCTGTAGAACGAGCAGCAGTTCAATGCAGGAGTCTCTGGGTTTAAATAGGCGCCGTTTGGGAGCGCGTGCACCACCGCAGAAATGGCCAGAATTGCTGGCATCAAGTTATTTCTTCTAACACTCACACAGCCATTCGTATACTTGTTTTTTTTAATAGGCCTCAATATTTTGGGGGCTACCCCAATTATAAACAAACAAAAAAAATACAGCGCTGGCTATCTCCTCCTCGACCACCGCCACTTCCACCTACACTGCCATGGTCACAGCCTGGTCAACCTCTAGGCTCCTACTCCACATCCACCCCCCCTTCCCATTTTTTTTATTTGATTTTAATTTATTTTCCCTATTCCTATTTTTTTGTAGGGCACTTGCCCTACTCTTACCCCCATTTTACTTCCTTTTGCAGCCCTCTAGCACGTTCCAGGACTTTGTTACAGCCATTTTTGTGCCTAAAAGTTCAGGTCCCCATTGACTTCAATGGGGTCCGGGATCCGGGATAACGTTCGGGCAACGTTCGTTGCCGAACCCCGACTTTATTCCAAAGTTCGTTTGGACCCTCCGAACACGAACGTCCAGGTGTTCGCTCCACTCTAGATATGACAGATAGGTGATCCCATTTATTGGCTGTTTCACAGGTAGGTGTGCGATCTCAATCTAGAGGTATATCGTCTTTCGTGTAAGCTGGAGGTAGATCCAATGTGAGGTTTGAATGAAGTCCTCTAACTCTCAATCCTTTGACCCTTTGACTGTTCACTAATGTGTCTCTCCCCGTCATTGTGGTGAGTTTGAGCTTCACTGCTTCTGTAGCCACTTGTAATTTCTTGCAGATTTCTTGATCAATGAAGGTGACATCGCTTTGGGCATCCAATAGTGCAAAGGCATATACCTTCTTATTCTTCCTTTTAGGATTTGAAATGCACACTGGTACAACCATTGACCTGCCGTTGCTTTCCCTTACTCTGCAAGAGAACACTGATGCCTTCTTTTCTTCCTTAGCATCTTTAGGTATTGAGGATTTATCCTTCCTTGGACGTTCTTCATGTAGTGGTGTAGGGTGGCGTCCTTTGCCAAACGCTGCATGTGGCCCTTTTCTTACACTCCTTAGTAATATGGCCTTTTCTTAGGCACCCAAAACACAGTTGGTTAATAAGTACAAACCTTTTCTTTTCACTTGGGGATTTCTCCTTCAATTGTTGGCACTTGTGTATAGAGTGGTTCTCTCCATGGAACATACACTTAAAAGTAGTCTGAAGATTTGTCAGTTCTGTCTCTCTACTGATCCCAGTAGTGATTTTGAACTTGCTCTCGTAGATATCCAGACCATTAGCTGTTGTGTCGGTTGCAAAGCTAGTTGCTCTTGCACGTCTTATATCTCTTGCAGGCCTTTCTTCTAAGGATTTTAAGGCGTAACATGCTGTTACTGGATTACATGCTATTCGTGCTTCCTTATTAACGAACTCAGAGAACTTTTCAAAACTTGGGAAGTTCTTACTTAGATCTAACTGTTCAGTCACATAGTGATTCCATCTAGAAGCCACTTCTTCAGGTAGCTTAGCTAGCATCCTGTGGTTTTCTAGATAGTCGTTCAGTACTTCTAGTCCTCATACATGTGGGATGGCATTACTGCATGCTTGCAGAAAGTCACCATACTCTTGGAGTTTGAAGTGTTCTTTAGGACCCATTTTAGGCCAGTTATTCAATTTCTCCCTAAAGGCTCTTTGTACTAAGAAAGGATGACCAATGATCATTTCAAAACTTGCCTTCCACTCTATGAACTTCAGTACATCTCCTGAAAATACAGTAGGTTCTGGAACAGTAAGTCTTGCTAGGACTGTTCTCTGTCGTCTTGCTGGGAAAAAGTTTTCCTGGGCGTATGAAAGGAAGTAGGAGTCTGCATCTTCACTTAGTACAGATTTGGATTTATGATTACTATTCATGTCCTCTTAGTCTGGCTTCTATAATCTTAACTTCCTTCAGCCTTTCCATTTCTGCTACTCGTAGATGCTGTGCCTCGATGGCATATTCCATCTCAATTTCTGCTCTCTTGACAGCAAGTTGTTCGACGGGTTCTTTTCTTTTGGCTATTAAAGTACTTGTGGACTCTGATATGCTACTGGCACTTCTGCTAGCGGAAGAAGTCCCTCTTGTGATTGTGGTTCCTCCTAAAGACCTAGCATAGTCTCTCATGAAAAGCTTGTTCATTCTCTTTCTTGCCTTAACTTCATCATAGTTAGCTTCAGATGATAGTTCTCTCATCAGCTTTACTAAATCTTTAGTGACTGCAGTACATGTGTCCATGTTCCTTACATTATCCTCGGGAGGTGTCGTAGATGACCGCAGATTGACATATGCTGCCATAAACTCTGTCATATCACTCAAGTTTCCTATTATACTTTCTTGCTTTAGCTTTCTACGAACATCTTTAATATAAGATTTCCACTTATACATTCTGGTAAACTTTTTTCTTTTAATGCTACTTCTTGTTCCAAATTTTCCAGCATCTTTAGGGTCGGTTTTCTGATATGTTCTGAGTTCTCTAAGTTCATTTGTTTGGGATATATTTGTTTGGGCCAAGACTAATGCTGCATCAAACTCTTCTACCTCAGACAGGTTCACTTGCTCTTCCCCTTCTATCTTATCTATCTTTGTATCCTCTAACAGTGGCATAGCAATACTAGACTTAGACATTTTTACTTTAAATGTTATAACAATCAATACGACTATTAAGGAGACTTTCACTTTAAATGCAATAGCAATAGGTGCGGGCGGTAAAAATGACTTTCACTTTAAATACTTTAGAGTCCTTGTACTACGAACTGTCCCTTATTTTTTACTTACAGTCTTTTTATTCCTGAACACGAAAATGTCTCTTTCTTGTCAAGCCTATGTGCAATGATAGTAATAAAGGAAAGCTCTGACCTTATTCTGAAGAGCAGGATACTGTGATATGTAGATTGCTGGAACAAATATCAGTCTTAAAGGAGACTTGTCTTTCTTGATCTGATGCTCTATTCTGACTTGCGATGTTTTTGCTGACTTGCGATGCATTGTGCTGACTTGCGATGCTTTGGGCCTAGTGGCGGGAAAGTAGCTGGCTGCAGTACGTGTCTTCTTCATGGGTAGTGGTGTAGGCACTCTATCTCTGGTCTTTGGCCTCCCACCATGTGTCTTTTTTCTCTCTCTAGGGATCGCAGGAGGGTTGGCGCTCTTTCTGTGACTATCTTGCGTTTGCCATTCTGCCACTTTAAGAGTCGGCTGCAGATTGACTAAAACACACGTTCTATGGCCCCTATGGTAGCTGCGCTGCTCAAATGCACTCTTTTCTGTGCAAGTTGAGGAGCACTATCGCTTTGCCCTCAAAGGCAACTAATAGTTCCACTGTGGCAGGCACAGCACTATGAAGTGCCTTACGCACTGTGGCATTAGAAGAATTTTAATTTCTGACCTTTTAGTCCAAACAAGACTGTCTGTTACTCTATAATTCTTCTAGCACCGTTCTATGGAAGCAGTAGGTTTAAAGAGCACACCAAACTCTTAAGATAACTTCTTTATTAACTTCAGATGTTCTTCATATATAACACTGACAATTTCGCAGCAGACAGTCCATGTACAAGCATGTGTTGAATAAATTCTAACAAAATGGCGGTTCAACTGTTCAATCTTGTCATTCTACATAAAATGGTAGATATATTTCTTTCTTCAGTATCTGTACTTTCACTTTAAATACTTTAGGCACTTTATGATCTTTCTCAGAGGTATATCTGAGGCTTAATCAATAGTTTTACTTGTTTGATATTGCAGTTTGCAGTTTACACGTTTGTTTGCTTCTCTGAGCCTTTTCTATGATGTTTGGAATTTAAATTTGCTACGATGTTTGGTGGAACTATAAGTGAACACATAACTAGTTCAGTATACAGTTCTAATCATATTATTAACAATAGGAACATACATAACTGTGTTAAATACCTATTTTGGCCACTTGCCTCCATAAAACAGAACTCTGACTGGATCTGTGTCTGTTCAGTTCCTCTCTCTCTGGTGTAGAAAATTCTAGAAGCTCTGCTAGGGAATTTCCCAGACAGAATGACTGTAAATCTGGCTGTGATTGGCCAGGACTCCTGCTCAATGTGAGATTGGCTGTGATTGGCCAAGACTCCAGCTGAATAACAAAGGCTTAACTCTATGCTTTCTGGTTTCAATTCTGCTGGGTCTTGAGCTTACCTTACATTCACACAACAAATCTTAAAAGGCATATTAGTAAATAGCTCTGCTTTGCCTCTCACATATGAGCATATGAATTGCATTAAAGTTATTAGCAGGTCTAGCTGTATATGCATGTAAGTCATATTAACAACCTAGGACAGGTCTTAGCTGGCCAGCTACAGCTGAAGCTGCCAGTATGGTTTGGCAGCTAACTGACGAATGGTGGAGAACCAGGCTCTTTTCGGCCAGAGTAACTAGAATAACAGATGCTCTTTCTTTATTTTTCTTAACACCAAGGGTATCAGCTGAAAGGGGGGAAATGCATAGCCTACCTGAAAGTCCCAAGGATGTGCAAGGGCATCTATGCCTAGGGAACTGCTGTCTCTGTGGAGAGAGAAGAACTGCAGGAGCTGCATGTTTTCCCTTAACACAAACAGGTCTACCTATGGAATTCCCCACCACTTGGTAATTGCCAAAAAGACTTCTGGATCAAAACTCCATTCTGCTTCCTGAATTTTTTGTCTGCTTAAAAAATCTGCCACATTGTTTAGAGTGCCCTTGATATGGACTGCTGACAGAGAGAGAAGATTAGGCTCCACCCACTTGAGTATTTCTGTTGACAGGGGTTGAAGAGGCTTGCTTCTTGAGCCCCGTCTGTTTAAATAAGCCATGGTCGTGGCACTGTCTGAAAAAATCTGACTGCTTTTAACTCCCTCCAGTTTGAGGACCTTACTGCCTCTGCTTTGGACCATGCTCCTTGTGCTAGGTTCTGTGCCTAGTGAACTCCCCAACCCCAGCTGCTGGCATCCGTCGTTACGATTTCGTTAGTTGGAAATGACCATACTAACCCCTTTAACAGATTTGCCTGGCTCCTCCACCACCAAAGGGTCCTCTTGACCCTGGCAGGAAACCTTACATTCACATCTCAGGTTTTTGGACTGTGATTCCATATCCCTAAAAGGAAACGCTGGAGAGGCCTGAAATGAAACCTTGCCCACTGGATGTCTGGCATAGTTAATGTTAACGTTACTAAACCTGACATCAGCTTCCTGATGGTTAACTCTTGATTGGTCTGTAACATTGCTACTACACTCTGGACCTTGTTCCTCTTTTCTTCTGACAGAAAGATTTTCTGCTCCACTGAATCTATCTGGTATCCTAGAAACTATACTGGACCTGCTGAGCTGGATTGAAATGTAACTTTTGAAAATTGATGATCCAACCCAAGGCCTCCAGGTGACTGCGGGCCTTGCCCAGATCTTCTTGCAACTTTTCCTTGGAAGAGGCAAAAGAGGAGAAGATTGTCTAGGTATGGGATTACTGCGAATCCTTGCAGACGAAGCAAGAGCTTCTGCCATTACCTTCGTAAAGATTTGCGGAGCTGTTGACAGGCCGAAAGGCAGAGCTCAGAATTGCAGATGGAGAACCTCCCTTCCTAAATTTGCCGCTATCCTTAGGAATCTTTGAGATTGAGGCGCTATAGGTACATGCAGGTATGCGTCTCTTAAGCCGATTGACGCCATGAAACATCCTTTTGTCAACAGATTTTTGACCGTGAAGATTGAGTCCATTCAAAATCTTTTGTATTGAACTGATTTGTTTAACGGTTTCAGGTTGAGGATAAGACGAAAACTCCCGGACGGCTTTTTCACCAGAAACATATGCAGATAAAATCCTTGAAGGCGTTCCCCCAGAACAGTGGTTCTCAACTCCGGTCGTCGGGACCCACTAACAGGCCAGGTTTGCAGGATAACTGAAATGCATCCCAGGTGATATAATTTGCTGCTCAGTGATTGCAGTATTCTAGTCTGCATCTCCCCAAGGTAATACTGAAAATCTGGCCTGTTAGGGGGTCCCGAGGACCGGAGTTGAGAACCACTGCCCCAGAGGCACCTGAATTGCTACCTTCTGTCGCATCAGATCCTTTAAAATATTCTTTATAACCAGGGTTTTTGTTGCATCCCCTGGAATATTTGTTACAAAGTATCTTTCTGGTGACACATCCGAAAATTCCATTCTGTACCCCTGGGCCAATATGTCCAGAATATACTGATTTCTTGTCACGTTTGCCCAATGAGGGAGGAACTCCTGCAGCCTTCCTCCCACCTGTAATGATGAGTCATTGTGTTTTGTTGGAGGACGCAGGAGGATTGAAAAAGACATTTGCTCTACCTTGCCCCTCTGTGTTGACCAGTTCTCTCTCTTCTCTTGAGCTTTGCCTTGTTTTTGAGCTCTTTGAGGACAAAAAAAAAATATTGTTTAACTGGCTGTTTCTTCTTCACCGGAAAATATTTATTTTTGTCTGCTGTCCTATCCAATATGGAGTCTAAATCAGGACCAAAACAAAAGATCTCCTGTGAATGGTAAACGACAAAGCTTACTTTTAGACGCTGTATCTCCTTGCCAGGTTTTTAACCTCAAAGCCCTTCTGGCTGAGTTAGTCAATGCTGCGGATCTAATGGTCATTCTTACTGATTCTGCAGATGCATCTGAAATGTAGGCTACCACTGCCGATAGATTTGGAAAAGAATCGAGGATCTCCTGTTTAGGAGAGTCAGCTGTAATAAGAAAAAAAGTGTCTTAAGCCGATTTATCCAGTATTCCAGGTTTCTGAAAATGCAAGTAGTAGCCATTGTTAGCTTAAGGTTGCCCATGTTAGACTACCAGGCCCTCTTAAGCTGCTGGTCCATCCTTTTATCCATGGGGTCTTTGAGTATTCCCATATCCTCAAAAGCCAAGTCAGTTGACCTGGATACTCGTGAGAAGGCTGCATTGAGTTTAGGGACCTTATTCCAAAGTGCCGGTGGGTCTTCATCAAAAGGAAAACGCCTTTTGTGTGCCCTAAGAAAAAATGGCTTCCTCTCTGGTTCAGCCCATTTCTTCTTAATAGCCTCTGAGATAGCAGAATGCTCTGGAAAGGTGTGATTTTTAGGGTCACTCAATCATGTGTACATTCGGTCATGGAGAGACAAATCTTTTTTCTTCTCAGCTGTGCCATGCTTTTAACAGGCCATCCACCTGCTCCAAAGTCAGCTTATATCTTGAGGGTCTGTTCTCTACCCCTTCCTCCTCCAAATCCTCTCTGGAATGAGAGGGGGATAGTCCCCCAGGGGTAGGAGAACCCACCTCAATCTCTACTGCTGGGATCAACTGTGAGCTCTGAGAGGAACCAGAGGTAAATGGATGGCTCATGGATGGGTTTGTGAGAGAAGAGCAGAAGGACTGAATAGTTGCATCCAGCTCCTTCCTAACTGATGCAATTAAATCACTGCATGCGGAAGAAGCCTCTTCATTGACAAACAAATCAATGTATGTTCGGCTCAATGTCTTCTTCCACCCCCAGGGAATTTTGCTTTTCATAGTTACATAGTGAGGTGGAAAAAAGACACAAGTCCAACCTTTGTGTGTGCTTTTATGTCAGTATTACAGTTGTGTTCAAAATAATAGTCAGACATCACTAACCTGATCAATCACTGTTTTTGGTAGAAATTATATTTCTACATGGCAAATAATTTACTAGCAGGTGTAGTAGAGTAATAGAAACCCAGCAGACCCAACAGTCGTGATATGCATGCTGTTGATTCTGTGTAATTGGATCACAAATTGAAAGGAGCATGTTCAAAATAATAGCAGTATGGAGTTCAATTAGTGAGGTCATTCATTCTTTGAAAAACAGATGGCAATTATTACCCTTATTTAAGGAAGGAAGGCAGCAAATGTTGTACATGCTTGTTACAGTGCATTTCTCTCTGATATTCTAAGGAAAATGGGTCGTTCCAGACATTGTTCAGAAGAACAGCGTACCTTGATTAAAAAGTTGATTGGAGAGGGGAAAACATAAAGAAGTGCAGAAAATGATAGGCTGCCCAGCTAAAATGATTGCAAATGCTTTAAAATGGCAACCAAAACCTAATAGATGTGGAAGAAAGCGGAAAAACTATCATTCGAATGGATAGAAGAATAGCCAAAATGGCAAGGAATCAGCCCCAGGAAGATCAAAGAAGGTCTAAAATTACCTGTGAGTACTGTTATAATTAGAAGACGCCTATGTGAAGCCAAGCGATCTGCAAGAAGCCCCCGCAAAGTCCCACTGCTGGAAAAAAGACGTGCTGAAGAGGTTACAATTTGCCAAAGAGCACACTCACTGGCCTAAAGAGAAATGGCGCAACATTTTGTGGACTGATGAAAGCAAGATTGTTCTTTTTGGGTCTAGTGGCCGGAGACAGTTTGTCAAACGACCCCCAAACACTGAATTCAAGCCACAGTACACTGTGAAGACAGTGAAGCATGGTGGCGCAAGCATCATGATATGGGGATGTTTCTCATACTACGGTGTTGGGCCTATTTATCGCTTACCAGGGATCATGGATGAGTTTGAATACATCACAATACTTGAAGAGGTCATGCTGCCTTATGCTGAAGAGGAAATGCCCTTGAAATGGGTGTTCCAACAAGACAACGACCCCAAACACACCAGTAAATGTGCAACATCTTGGTTCCAGACCAACAGGATTGACGTTATGGAGTGCCATCCCAATCCCCGGATCTTAATCCAATAGAAAACGTGTGGGGTGACATCAAAAATACAGTTTCTGAGGCAAAACCAAGAAAGAGAA
The DNA here is from genome assembly GCA_018402905.1 of Glandirana rugosa. Taxonomy (NCBI): domain Eukaryota; kingdom Metazoa; phylum Chordata; class Amphibia; order Anura; family Ranidae; genus Glandirana; species Glandirana rugosa. Next base: position 962,690 of record BLSH010458577.1, on the reverse strand, counting down.
GAACTGTGGAATGTAGTCCAATCATCCTAGGCTGGAATACCTGTTCACAGGTGCCAGAAGTTGGTTGACTCCATGCAACACAGATGTACAGCAGTTCTCAAACAGTGGCTACACAACTAAATATTAGTTAAGTGATTCAAAGGAAAGCAAAATCTTCAAATATTTTTCAGTTTATATAGTGAATGTTTGAGTTTGTAAAAAAGAATACAAACACTGCTATTTTTTTGAACAGTCTAATATTCACTTTTCTTAGAGGAACAAGACAAATTTGATATATTTTTATTCATGTTTTGATTTGGAATAGAATGTGTGTATGGAAATAAAAGCTATTAGAAGGATTTTGAGCTTTATTCACTTTTTTAAACACACTATTATTTTGAACACAACGGTACATTGTATATCCCTCAATGTTGTGATCTCTTAGGTGCCCATATAATAGTTTTTTGAAATTATCTATGCTCCCAGCTGAAACCAGATTGTAAAAGAGAATTCTACATCCTCACTGCTCTTACCATAAAGAACCCTCTACGCAGTTTAAGGTTAAACCGCCTCTCTTCTAGTTTTAATGAATAGCCTTGTTTCTTGGTGTGTTCCCTTGCGCGGAATAGTTTTGTCCCTATTGTGGGGTCACCAGTACAGTATTTGTACATTGAAATCATATCCCCTCTCAAGCGTCTCCGCTCCAGAGAGAATAAATTCAGTGCTTGTAATCTTTCCTCATAACTAAGGTCCTCCAGTCCCTTAATTAACTTCTCCTTCTCTGAACCCTTTCCAGTTCCAGGACATCCTTTCTGGGAGCTGGTGCGCAGAACTGGACAACATACTCTTGGTGTGCCCTCACTAGAGACTTGTACAGGGGGAGAATTATTGATTTATCCCTGGAGTTTATCCCCTTTTTGATGCATGTCAACATTTTGTTGGCTTTGCTTGCCATTGCGGAGCTTGTCCTCTACAAGGGCCCCTAGGTACTTTTCCATCCTAGATTCCCCCAGTGGCTCTCCCCCTAGTGAGTAGTTTGCGTTCATATTCTTGGTACCCAAATGCATTATTTTACATTTTTCTGCATTAAACCTCATTTGCCACTTATCTGCCCACCCCATTAATTTGTTTAAATCTTCTTGCAAGGTTTCCACATCCTGTGATGAAATCATTGCCCTGCATAGCTTGGTATCTGCAAATATTGAGATTAAGCTATTAACCCCATCCTCCAGATCGTTTATGAATAAATTGAAAAGGATTGGTCCCCCCCACTTTCCACACCAGACCATTCCGAGTACTCCCCGTTAATCCCCACCCTCTGGACTTAACCCTGTAATCAATTTTCAATCCATGTACTCACCCTTTGATCCATGCGACGGACCTTAATTTGTACAGTAAGCATTTATGGGGAACTGTATCAAATGCTTTTGCAAAATCTAGATACACCACGTCTACAGGCCTTCCTTTATCAAGATGGCAGCTCACCTCCTCATAGAAGGTTAATAGATTGGTTTGGCATGAACGATTCTTCATGAAACCACGCTGATTACCGCTAATGATACCGTTTTCATTATATAATCTTGTATATAATCCCTTATCATTCCCTCCAAGAGCTTGCATATTATTGATGTTAAGCTAACTGGCCTGTAGTTCCCAGGGATGTACATTGGTACCATACCAGTCAGTAGACTGCTCTTAAAAATTAGGTACAATGTTCTGGCAATTTCTTGATGGAGTTCCTTAAGGACCCTCGGGTGCAAATCATCTGGTCCCGCTGACTTATTAACGTTAAGTTTTTCAAGTCTATTCCTAATTTTATCCTCAGTTAGCCATGAGGGTGCTTCATGTGACATGTCGTGAGGACCAACATTGTAGTTTTGGATACTTGGGGCCCTCCCCCCATTTCTTTCGTGAATACTGAGAAAAATAAGTTTAACACCTTTGCCATCTCTCCATCCTTTGTAACCCAATTCCCTGCATCATTCTTTATGGGGCCAATATGATCTGACCTCCCTCTCTTACTATTAATATACTTAAAATAATTTTTTGGGATTCTTTTTACTCTCCTCAGCTATGTATCTTTCATGTTCTATCTTAGCCACCCTGATTGCACCCTTACATTCCTTATTGCATACCTTATAAAGATGGAATGCTGACAGAGACCGCTCAGTCTTGTATTTTTTTTTTTTTTTGACTGCCTTCTCCTTTATTTTTACGTCAGAGTTAAGCCACGCTGGTCTTTTATTAGCTCTTTAAATTATTTCCCATTGGGATACACTGCTTTGTTTAGTACAGTGGTTCTCAACTCCGGTCCTCGAGACCAACTAACAGGCCAGATTTTCAGGATAACTGAAATACATCACAGGTGATATCATTTGCTGCTCAGTGATTGCAGTATTCTAGTCTGCATCTCCCCAAGGTAATACTGAAAATCTGGCCTGTTGGTGGGTCCTGAGTTGCGAACCACTGGTTTAGTATGTCCTTGAAGCACTCCCGTTTTTCCTCCGCATTCATTGTTCCTAGAATTAACTAACATCTTCCAGCAAGGAGTGTAGTTTATAGAAGTTAGCTCTTAAAATTCAGTGTCTTTGTATTCCCCTTTTGTTTCCTATTTGTGTGATTTACACTGAAACATATTGACCCATGATCGCTATTTTCTAGATTGCCCCTTACTTCCACATCTGTGATCAGGTCTGTGTTGTTAGTAATCAGAAGGTCTTAGGCTCGATTCACATCAACGCATGTTGCTTTTCAGCATATTTTTTTTCACTGTTTTTTGCTGTGCTTTCCGCTGATTTTTTATCGCGTTTTAAGTTTTTTTTATATTTTATTTTTTGGGAAAATTTTGTTGCTAGGCAGATTTAAACCGAAAAACGCAGGGAAACCGCAGCACTTGCGTTTTTCATTATTGCGCATTGAAGTCTATTACATGCAAAACACTGCTTTTTGCATGAAAAAAAGTCCCGACCCTTTCCAAAAATGCAGAGGAACAAAAAAGCATTGATGTGAACATGTTCCATAGGAACCCATGTTAAAAAAATTCCCTGCATTTCTGTAAACTTCATAAAAAAACACACTAGTGTGAATGTAGCCTAACAATGTATTTTTTTTTCTTGTTGGTGCATTTACCATCTGACCCATGAAATTGTCTTGCAGGACATTTAGGAAGTGTGCAGTACCTTCCGCCCAGTCTATATCTGAATAATTAAAATCCACCATTATCATGACACTTCCCATCTTTGCTGCTATTCCAAATTGTGATAGGAGGTCCACCTCCCCCTCTTGCCTCTGGTTAGGGGGGCTATAGCCTATTCCTAATATTACTTTCCCCTTGGTATCTTCCCATTCTAGTTCTACCCATAAAGATTCAAACTCCTCCAGTAATGTCACCCCTCACATTTACTTGTACATCGTTTTTTTTATATACAGGCATACCCCTCCCCCTTTTTTGCCCTCCCTATCCCTGCGATATAGAGAATACCCCTGAATGGTAGCCAGCCAATCATGAGAGCTGTTAAACCAAGTCTCTAACTCCTCTATGTACAATAGCAGCTCTAGTTCTCCCATCTTGTCCACCAGACTCCTGGCATTAATGAACAAGCCACATAGTTTTGTCCGAACACCTACTGATTTCTTGTTGGGTACTCCTCAGTTGCATATAGGCCTTGTTACTCTACATACCTCGGGTTTAGGTTTTTCATTTAGCCTACCACTGCTGCCCCCAATACTTCCCTCTGAACTTCCTCTTCCTCCAAGCCTCTCTAACTTGTCGGCCATCCTCATTCCCAGCCGGTCTGCACCTTACCAGTTTAGGTGCAGTCTGTCCTT
>BLSH010458577.1:910340-923493 GCA_018402905.1 Glandirana rugosa | reverse complement strand
GACGTGACTACTTCGACGTGACTACTTCGACGTGACTACCTAGGACCACCACACTAGACCACCGGGGAGCCGATCAGGTAAGGGGCATAGTGCCCAATATGGATGGCACTCAGCTCCACCTTCATATGCCACCTTGCAGTGCCAATCAGTGCAGCTTCATCAGTGCAGCTTCATCAGTGCAGCTTCATCAGTGCAGCTTCATCAGTGCAGCTTCATCAGTGCAGCTTCATCAGTGCAGCTTCATCAGTGCAGCTTCATCAGTGCAGCTTCATCAGTGCCCATCAGGGATGGAGAAAATGTACTTAAATTTTTTGTGGCAAAATGATTTTTTCTTCTTCAAAATTTTGCCTTTATTTGTAGCGCAAAAACAAACACAAAAGCAGGGATGATCAAATACCACCAAAAGAAAGCAATTTGTGGGAACAAAATGATAAAAAAAAAAAATTTTGGGGGGGGGGGGTTGGGGGTACAGCGTCGCAAGTTGTCAAAGCGCAACAGCACTGAAAGCTGAAAATTGGTCTGGTAGGAAAGCGTCCTAAGTGCCCGGTATTGAAGTGGTTAACCATACTGCCTGAGGTCACTTAATACTGACTTTTTGGGAACCTTTTCCCACACCCTTGCATATACATTTAGCTTTCCCCTGAGAACACCCCCCACCATGTCTCCAAAAATGACACAACAGATTGTCCAGGAAGGAAATCGCAGGTCAGCATTGCCACGCTTCCATCCCAACACCTGATTATGGTGCACCCTCAGCACTTCATCTCCACCTGTTTTCAACACTGCACCTACATGCAAAAGCTTGTTGTGCAAACTAATTTTAGGCCTCGTCCACACCATGTGCAGACACATCAGTTTACATGCATGTCAGTTATGTGCCCTTTTCACACCAATGTCAAGGTCATGTCAGTTTCCCACATGCAGAAAACTGCATACACTTTGCAGATTCCTGAAAAAAAAAAAAAAAAATAAAAACCACCCTCACCATGGTGCAGAATTAGGTCTAAAGCCAAATCACATGTAAAATTATAACAAATATTAATGAAAATAAGCAAAAATTAATGCAGAGGATGGTTACAAAAGGACCCTTTTAAGAATTAGTTATCCTGCCAAAAGCCCCTAGCAACAGCTGCTCCAAAATTAGCATTTAGTAGTTTGAGCGGGAGTAGCTCGAGGCTGTTTGAATTTGTCAGTTGACAGTGCCAGGCTGTGAGCATAAGAGGAACTTTGAATCCTCATCGTATGTTCTAGGCTCTTGTCCCTGAACAAATAGGGCTCCAAAAAACGAGTACCACCCAGTCTGCAGCTGGATGGGGCTGAACGCTGTACCAACAGGCTGCAGGGCTAGACGTTCCACCTGGGCCTCCTGGACACACTAAACACAGAGGCACGCATATCATCTCAAACACATATCAGACTCAAGTGTAAGGGACCTAAAGCTGGTTTATTCAACGTGAAGGCTGGATTCACACTGTTGTGTGGAGCAGCTCACAGCACGTGTACAGTGCGCCCTTGTTCACCATTACAGGTCCGATTCCGGCTCAATTTTTTCGGCTGAATTCGGACCAGAAGACACAGGACTCCTGTGCAAGTTCATCTGCATTACCAGCTTATAACTTTTTTTAAATGAAAAATACTGCCACTATATACCTTTAGTTCTGTATACCATGGTCACATGATAAACTGCAGGGTCTGTCTGAGTGCTCAGGTAGGAGATTAACCTGTGTCCTCATGCTGTTATGGGAGGCAGAGCATCCATCAAAATGTGACAGCTCATCACTTTTTTTTTTAGTTACTGTGCATGGAGGAGGGCAGGACTGGGCATTAAGGATGTGTATACATGCCCAAATGTGTGATGTCATACCACATTACCTGAAAAGCTCATGTCACACAAGGAAAGGAGCTCTCCAGCAATAGAGGCCAATAGAGTCTTCAGGGGATGTTTTATATAACGAAACGCGTTGGGTCCTGTCCCCCTGATTCACTGCCTTTGGACTATTATGGGAAGAGCTCATTTTATCCTAATTAGCGTAAGCGTTTTTGACGAGTGGCACCATCCACCCGGCCAAGGGACCTTACATCCTGCCGTATGAGCGCTAGGATTACCTAGAACCTTGGATAGGAGCTGCCCGTGACCAGATCATACTCCAGTGGATTACCCAATTTCTGCTGCCATTCCGCCAATATCTGGTAAGCACACTTCAGTGGGGATTGTCACCTATGAGCACTTCACCAGAGCACTGGTCACCCTAACCATCCTTCTGGATCTCCAGAATTTCACCTGCCTGGAATGTTATGATACACGCTGGTACTCTACCAGAATCTGGCAAGTACATTCACTCACTACTGTGGATTGTCACTTTAAGGAGCACCAACCAGTGAGGCACGTGTCACTTTAATTAGATTTTGGTTCAGTGGATTACAGCAGCAATTTTTACCAGTAGACTTTATTGGACATTGGGCCTTTCCTTATAGAGTTCATAAAACAATTGAATGTATAAGGACCCCCTATCTCCATCATTTATACCTATGGGGAGTATACTACAACCATGAGTGTGAATGAATAATTTTTAGCCATTTACTATTGATTGTTTACTCTAAATATTCATTCATTTTTCTTTTGTGATTACTTCTGTTTTCTGGCACTAAGGGTATTGGTCTCATCATTCAGACCCAACCTCTTTCTAGCCTCATTTATAGTGCTGCATTTTTTTTCCTACACAGTATGAATAGTAACCAGGGAACAAAAGCCTACGAAACAGTGGAACTTCTGCTTTAAGACCTCCTCCCCAGCTCTGGATACTGAAAACAGAGCTTTTGGGGAGGGGGGGGGGTGCATTAGCCCGATTTTTTAGGGGTACTTCCGCTCCGGTCAACCAAGGCAACTGGTAGTGGAAGGCCTCCTCTCCCCCAATCCACCCCCCACCCCAAAGTCTTCTGGGACACAGGACAGGTCCTAGAAGACGAATTTGGGACCAATCAAAAAGCGCAGCATCGCTCGCACATATGCAGTGCGCACCCGGCCGTGAAGGCGCTTCCTGTCACGGTCGGGTGTCCACAGTAAGAATGACGGCGCCGCGGAGGGTAGGGGAGAGAGATCAGAGGTTAATGCCGGCCGCATCGCTGGACTGGGAGACAGGTAAGGGTCTGTTTATTAAAAGTCAGCAGCTACACTTTTTGTAGCTGCTGACCTAATTAACTTAACACAGTGGAACTCCGCTTTAATGGCTAAAATAAATCACTCTGCATCTGCTCTCCTTTGCCTTAAAGTGAAAGTCCACCCCAACACTAAAATCTCTAAATCTACAGGCATCCAAGACTAACCTATCTAGCCCTGAAAAGACACATACACTTTGTGAAGCTGGTCCAGTCTCCAGCAGCGGAAGCTCTGCAGAGGAGACAATGGCTGAGAAATTAAGAAACGTCACCCATAGTGTTACTATGGGGCTTCCGGCTGTCACTTCTGCACCCACCTCCACAGTGAAGCAACCGCCGACAGCTCAGTGTGGGACCAGGGCAAAATAAATATATGTATAGCAATTTCTTCTTTACAGGGCTAGACAGGTTTGTCTTCGATCGTGGATGCCTGTAGATTTAGAGATTTTAGTGTTCAGTTGGACTTCTACACCACAGCAGGACTTGGGAGTGCGCCTGCATGGGTGATCCCAGGGAAACCTGGTGGTCACTCAAGAGGAGCCCCGCTGGAAGGCCCCAGAAGATGGGGTTAGGGGTCAATTTGTACAAAACCGCTGCACAGAGGTGGCAAGTATGACACGTTTGTTTTTTTAACCACTTCCCGCCCGGTGTATAGTAAAATGACGTGCTGGTGGGTGTTCTGTTATCCTGACTGGACACCATATGATGTTCACAGGATAACCCGCGATCGCAGGTCAGTCTGACCCATCGCATTACCGATCGAGGTAAAAGGCTTCCATCGGACGCCTTTTACCATGTGATCAGCCGTGACCAATCATGGCTGGTCAGTGTGTAAAAAGGAATAGCTTTTCCTCTACTCAGGTCTGCAGATCTGAGTAGCGGAGAGCTGATCAGCTGCTCTCGTGACAGGGGAGGGGGGGGGGGGGGGGGGGGGGTGAACGTTCATCAGCACAGCCCCCCTTAGGATCGCCACACTGGACCACCAGGGAGCCTGCCCCCCCAGGATCATCATGAGGAGGCCGCCCAGGACCACCAAGAAAACGATCAGGAGGCCGCCCAGGTACCACCAGGTAAGGTCATACAGTGCACTGTAGGGATGGCACTGTGCCCATATGTACCAGTGCCCACCTATCAGTGCTGCATATATGTGCCTCATCAGTGCCACCTCATTGCCAATCTGTACTGCCTCATCAGTGCCCGTCAGTGTAGCCACATCAGTGCCTGTCAGTAATGCAGTTGTACAAAATTGCGACACACAAACTTTCAAAATTTTCTGTCTTTATTTGTAGCGCAAACCACAGAGGTGATCAAATGCCACCAAAAGAAAGCTCTATTGGTGGGAACAAAGTGATAAAAACAATTTGTTTGGGTACAGCACTGCATGACTGCGCAATTGTCAAAGTGCGACAGCACTGAAAGCTGAAAATTGGTCTGGGCCGGAAGTGTTCCAAGTGCCTGGTATTGAAGTGGTAAAAAACAGAGTTATTACCTGATAACTCACTTTTCAGGAATCTTCCAGGACGGCTTACAGAGAGGCTCCTCCCACCGAACAGGAAACACATGATCCACATTATAAAAAGACTGCTCACCAGTAGTACCTCAGTATTAAATAACCGAAGGCTCCGATATATAATCAGTATTACTCTATTGGTAAACCATCAACTTAAATTACAGTTATACCCCCATAACCATATGTCAGACAAGTTGATTAGGGGGGGGGGGGGGGATTGGAGCAGTCCTGGAAGATTCCTGAAAAGTGAGTTATCAGGTAATAACTGTTTTTCCAAGTCATCTTCCAGGACGGCTTACAGAGGAAAACATAGAACTACATGATTAGGGTGGGACCACAGCTTTAAGCAACCTCCTCCCAACAATCTGTTCCTGGTTAGAGAACAGAAAGGTTTCACAAAGGTTTGGAAGCTGGACCTGGTTACTGACTTGCAGATCTGGGGATGAGACCTGATGATGCTGTCAGCCCAAGAAATGGCCCATGCTCTGTTGGAAAGAGCTTTGAGGTCTTCTAGAGAAAACAGTGATTATGCCTGGTAAGCTTCCATCACTGCATATTTTAATCACCTTGTGATAGCAATATTTTGACACCCTCTTGCTTTTATCTGGGCTCCAGAACCGAACAAGCAAACTAGAGGTTGATAGCCAATCTATAGATCTTACTACATAATCTTCATTCAAGAGATGCCTATGGACATTTAGACAAAAGGCCCTTGTAGTTATCCAGCAAGAGTTCTGCCACAATGCTATACATACTCAAAATGCATATGCCCACATCTATGACCCTTCTCCCCTCTAAAAGCTGGTACGGTAGCTGTTGAGTGTTTGGAAAGGATGGGTAAAAAAAAAAAAAAACGAACCTGACAATTTTATAAACGACCAAGTCCTGCTGTGGTGTAGAAGTCCAACCAACATTGGAAGTCTGACTTCATATGGCACATTGTGATACTGGTGGCAAGTTATGCAGATCACACCTTCAGACGACTGAGCCTGTACCATTAACAGATTTACTTTGACCTGCTTTAGCTGTTCTGTTAGGAAGGCTGTGAAAAAGATGCACTGTGCAATATTTCCTCCAAAAAAAGATTTGTGGAAACCAGCTGCCATGATCAATCCATATTAATCAGGCCAGCAAATGAAGATCTGGTGCTTGACCAGGGAGTGCTCCACTAGAATAGCCGCTTCTCCACCAGCAGAGGAGGAATCTTTGTGAGAACCAAGACACTGTCATTTCTCTGCAATGCTTTGTGGGAGTCACACTTGTAACTGTCAGCCCTGCAATGCCTCATGGGACCCGCAGCTTCGCAACAGCCGGAGGGCCACCAGTCCGACACCCACACTCCAGAGTGTTGCAGCACTGGAGCCGATATCCAAGCAGGAGATAATCTGTATGTGCAGGCTGTGCATATGTCCCTTAGGCGGTTCCCCTTTTGCTCCTTTCCTTTGTCCTACAGGGAGAAGACACAAGGTGGTATGAGCCTTTTACAAGGAGAGGCGAGGGTGCAGACGATCATACCATGACCAGCACTCAGCTGCCTAGGGAGACCCAAATAAAGCCCCACCACTGGTAGCAAAAAGAGGGATACACAAACAGCCAGACTCCACAGACCCCACCCTGCTGGTCTGGATTGTACAGAGAGTCAACCCAAAACCTCTGGTGTACCCTACACCAGGGCGTAAGAAAGGAGAAACCCAGTTCTAGCCTCTCTTACCTTAGGGTCAGAGTCTGCAGGTGTCTCAGACCCGCTTCCCGCTTACAGTCTCTACTGGAGACTTTACCAGCACAGGACAGAATGGCTATGTCCGTATGGCAGGTTTTAGAAATTGCATGAAGATAGCCTTGCTGTGTATGAAGCATAATGCATTAGGACAACCGATTGCGCAAGACAATGTAAGGGTCCAGTAAAAGCCTTCCAATTCATACAGCAATCTATACCAGTGAAGGCTAAACTTCCAGCAGGTCATTTTAAATATTAGGTTCAGTTACTACTAGTGCGACTCGCCATGCGACCCTGAACACAGTCACATGACAAGCCACAGCCCATAGATTTCAAATGGCAATTGTTTCAACCTATGCGATTCAAGGCTACAGCGACCCAAGAAAGGGTCCTTTAACCATAGAGATGCGATCTCTGATGCAACCCAAATCCGGAAACTGAAGATCGATCAAAGGCGCACTCCAAATCACGCAACCTTTGGGTCGCAACAGTGGAAATGTAGCCTCAGAGATAATACATTAGATCCCATATGAGGCATGAACCACCATGTTACCATAAGAATAAAACAAGCATAAGCTCCAATGTTGAGTATTTAAATACAGAGTTATAACATACTTGGAGAAGTACAAGGACAGAATTAATCTAATACCCCACACACAGCCATTTATACGTAACTAATGACAATGCCACAAAGTCAACAATTGTTAGAATCATAAGCCATAGTTATAGCCCAGTCTCTGGCTCCAATCCATTACACATCTATATGGTGAAACTCCAGGAGCGCCAGATGACAGGAAGTCTAGGCACACACACTGGAGTGCACAGCAGATACTGTTACCCTATAGTAGGTACAGCTTCAGCTCCTAGACATAACCAAATAACTTATTTGAAACAGAAGCAAAACTGAGTCTCCTTAACTGTATATTTAAACAATGTAAACAGTGATTGCTGCATCCTTAACTTCCTTTATATAGTGCACTCTAAGGTGGGAGACAGATAAAACCACCCAGCTCATAACATATCCAAATATAGGATAAATGAAAGCTTCTGGCAGCCTTGAATAAGCCTTGAAGTGTGCACCTAAAGCCATCAGAAGGCCAACACCTGCAGGCATTAAACGAGCAATCATTAAACTTAGGCGTGTCCATGCAAGCCTTGCATGGAGGTTACACCCAGGAGTCTGCCAATTGAATGATGCAGGATTCCACATCTAAACTTTTAGTTAAGCCTAGGAATGGGTTATTGCATAAGGGCCAAGTAACACCACATGCAGTGAGCGTATTTTTTTTTTTTAAACGCATGGAAAGTAGGTTAAATGGCTTAGTTCACACCACTGTAGTCAGTTCCAGCTCCAGAAAAATGTAGAATATGCTGCGTTCTTTCTGCACTTAACTATACTGTCCTGATTTTTAGTAGGGGGGGAAAAAAAAAACAAAAAAAAAAAAAAAACACACATGCAGAAAAGCATCCGGACTGCCTTTCTGAACTGGCCCTAAATTCAAAAAGTCCTACTTACCCCATAGACCCTGAAAACCGGGTGTAATTAATGAAGTAGACCCCCAGAGCCCTGCTCAAGTGTGACCAAAGTTTAGGAAGGGGTTAATAGGTTGCAGCTTCTGCTGATCTCTGGGTTAGCCAGCCCCAGCTCTGCAGTTCAAAAGGTGTTAGGCCTTCTGCCTCCAAATGACCACACAATGGTGGATAAGAACAAAAAGCATATTTACTCTGTTTGTGGGAGGCATGCAAACACCCACAGCAACCAATGCCCAAAGGAAGGAACTCCTCCTAAGGGTAACCACCTTGTGGCTATTTGCCACAAATTATAGCAAGTGTCATGGTGGGACAAAAGTACATGGTGTAGCTTTGCAGACCAGATAAAGTCTTCTGTAATACTCCTGGGATGGCACCAGGGAATACTCACACAACCACCTTATAACTGTCCCTTCAGGGGTATCTGCAGCTTGCATTCTGTTTTGGCTTACCAACATAGTTTACCAGCATCAAACATGTGCCCCTCCCCCCAACTGGCAGTAGTCAGGGATTCTGGATGCTTCTGCTGCAGCCATGCAGTATTCTCTCCAAAAAGATTTGGGGAAGCGAGCGGCCTTGATCAATCCATATTAATCAGGAGCTCAGCCAGCAAATGAAAACCAAGACACTGTCACTTCTCTGCAATGCTCTCTAAAAAACTTTTAGAGTGTTGCAGCACTGGAGCTGGTATCCAGGCAGGAGATAATCTGTACATCTGTCCCCTAGGCGGTTCCCCATTTTGCTCCCTTCCTTTGTCCTACAAGGAGAGGACACAAGGTGGTATGAGCCTTTTACAAGGAGAGACGAGTGTGCAGAAGATCATACCATGACCAGCACTCCGCCACCTAGGGTGACCCAAATGAAGCCCCACCACTGGTAGGGAAAAGAGGGATAAACAAACAGCCAGACTCCCCAGACCCGGTCTGTGGATTGTACAGAGAATCATCCCAAATCCTCTGGTGCCCCCTACACCAGGGAGTAAGAAAGGAGAAACTTGTCTTTAGCCTCTTTCTTACATTAGGGTCAGAGGCTGCAGGTGTCCCAGACCTGCTTCCAGCTTACAGTCTCCACCGGTGACTTTACCAGCACAGGACAGAATGGCTTCAACCATCTTCTCTGTAGCCCTGAAAGGTCAAGTAGTGCGGATCCCGGTCTGGCGCTGTGGATCGGACACCGCCTCTTGGGACAGTGCATGGAGCTTGCAGCCCCAACCACTAGGTCAGTGTTTGCTACCAACAACATGGCCGCCCTGCAAGCATCAGGACACCACTAGACTGCACTGTCCCCCGGAAGACTCACTGAGTCAAAATCCCACACTACCAGTGTACCTGAACTACAGGCATTGCTGTTGACCGGACTCCCATGGAGAGAGAGGGAGGGGGGAGGTGTCTCCTGGAGTAAAAGTTCAAGGCTCCTTTCCAGGGCAGCCAGAACAAGCCCAAGCTACATGCACCCCCAGGTTCACTGCCCCTGTTCTGGGATGCTGTAACCGGGAGGCCCCTGCCGTCTGGCATGAAGGCCATAAAAACAAAAAACTTCTTCAGAGTTCTTGTCAGGCCGGAGGAAACACATATACTGAGATACTACTGGTGAGCAGTCTTTTTAGAATGTGGATCATGTGTTTCCTGTTCGGTGGGAGGAGCCTCTCTAAACCACCCTGGAAGAGGACTTAGAAAATAAGCCTTTACAATCACTTTAAATTATCTTTTTAGCCTAAAACAAAAAAGGTGCCGATATTTTTGCTGGTTTTACTGTAGCAAGGAGCACATGACTCGTGCATCCCGATTAGAACAGTCAGGTAGTACAAATGTTAACCGTGAACCTATATGTGCAGTTGCGAGAAATGGAATGATGCTACTTCTATCAAGAATGGTCAAATGAAGAGCGTTTAAAACTCCTGTAGCACATAACAGAACAATTCAAGATGTGAAGCAGACTATTCGAGATGCAGAATTTTTAGTGTGCAAAGGAAAAAATAAAACCTTGCATTACATGTAGTAGTTGGAATACTTACAGTTTTCTGAATGTCATCTATTGCATCCTTGGCTTCTTGAGAAACGTTGTATTTGCTAATACTTTCATTTAAGGAATCTTTGAAGACATCTTGAACCTACAATAGACATTTTAGTGAACATGGATTTCTCAGCTCTAAATTAGTAACCCAATTAAAAATATTCTGTGTATGGCTTACCTTATTGCGGAAAACATATCCGGCAATTGCAGCAGCTATTTCAACCAGGAAGATTATACCCAGCAGAACAGCAAACTGGTAACAGAGTGAAAAGATTAAAAAAAATTGTATTTAAGACCACATTGATTCTACATGGTTTATGACAGTGATGGTGAACCTCGACACCCCTGAGGTTTGGAAACTACATTTCCAATGATGCAAAACGCTGCAGACTGCACGAGCATCATGGGAATGTAGTTCCAAAACATCTCGGGGGCCAAGGATCACCACCACTAGTATATGATCTTACCGTGGTCACCATGCAGTAGTTTTCCTTTACAGCTCCACAGCATCCAAAGAATGAAATGAAGAAGATGACGACCCCAACCACAATAAGAACGATAGGAGGTCCGGATGCTGAAACACTACTTATGGTCAGCGTTTTGTTAAGATAAATTTGCACATAGATGCCCAGTCCTATGAGAGCAATCCCACAGATCTAAAAAGGAACAAGATACCATATAGTGAGACCATACACAAGCACAGTACATCATTTATAGTAGAGTTCAGCTTACATGCATACCGCTTTTTAGTGTACACTCCTTCATGGCCTGCAACTTGGAAACAATTGTGCGAAGCTTGTGAACCCCAGGAAGAGTGGGTGGGGGAGGGGTTGTCAGTTTTGAAAGCATTCAAATCCATGGCTAATTGATACTTACACAATCAGACCAAAATATTAGCAGCTCTAGTCATATTGACACACACTTTAGAAAATGAATGACCATTTGCTGCAACACGTTACTTTAAAGCGGAGTTTCACCCAAAAAGCGGAACTTCTGGTTATTTGTCTCCTCACCCCCTCCAGTGCCACATTTGGCACCTTTCGGGTGGGGATGGGGTAGAACGGATACCCGTCTGACAGGTATCCTGTCCCCACTTCCAGGAGACCAGGCTGTGACAAAATTACGCCAGCAACCCGCCTCTCTCCCCCTCCGCAGCAGTGCCTTACACGTGCGCAGTAGGGGCCCAGCGTGATGCTTCACTGCCAGGTTCACACCCGACAGCTGATTGAAACAACGGCTGCGGTGCCCAACATCGCTGGACTCCAGGACAGGCAAGTATTCTATTAAAAGTCAGCAGCTACAGTATGTGTAGCTGCTGGCTTTTAATTTTTGCA
This sequence comes from Glandirana rugosa, assembly GCA_018402905.1. Classification (NCBI taxonomy): domain Eukaryota; kingdom Metazoa; phylum Chordata; class Amphibia; order Anura; family Ranidae; genus Glandirana; species Glandirana rugosa. Next base: position 912,233 of record BLSH010458577.1, on the reverse strand, counting down.
GGTGTGAATGGCCCTCTGCTTTAATTATTCCCTACTAATGCATTTTAATATAAGCAGTCAAGTGGCATGGCACTAGCCGTAACCTGTCCAGCAGTGATTGAGCTATTCTGTGTAAAGCAATGTGACAGCAGGTTTGTTTATAATATACACACACACACACACACACACACACATGTGATAATCATGATTGGCCATCATTGACCACAAGACTGGGAATTCAAAGATCCCAGTTGTCAGCAACAGTCAAATTAGGCTTTTCCTTCAAAAAAAATTGCTGAAGCTAGGCCAGAGAGCTTTTCTACAAATCTGAGCTAGGCTACACCATGCGATCATTGATATAAAACGTTCCTGTTTTTTTTCCCCCTTAAAGCAAAATAATTAGAACATTAATATAAATCTCGATCATACACATTCCACGTGGTTTGAAAGGTTCATGGCACGCAGTCTAAAAGCATTAACTCAGAAGACCATGAAATGACATCAGCCTACAGGGCAGCCCTAATACACACATCTGGGATGGGGGGGGGGTTCGCAAACAGTTTTCTGTAGAATAGAATGTGGCAAGAACGGTACACTGGAACTGCAAAGCCAACAACCAACCAAAATTCATAACCACCCCACACACAACATGCACCTTGAAAGACATCCCAGTTTTGTACGAGGCCATCCAACCATAAAACTTACTACGGCAAGGAACAAAACCTATAAGGCTTTAGAAAGGACATACGTGTTGTGCAACCACAAACCTCTAATACCAAACTCCACCACTCATCAGGGGTTCTTGAAAATGAAGATGCTGGTCAGTCACGTGGCAGTGCTGACCAGTCAGAATTACACTGGTATGGGGGAGTAGAAAACATTGCATGTGCATTCTGTATAGAGATTATATACGATGAGAATAAATCGCACACTGGAAAGCTTCTGGTACAAATCAGTCCCAAAAAATGCTAGACTAGAACCCTTGTCAGGTTTTTAATCCCCATCTGTCCTGTTTACCATCACCAAAAGAGAGACACACACACACACACACACACACACACACACAATTTTATAGCACATCTACACTCTCCCCCCACCACACCCCCGTACAAAGATTGAAAGAGCCTTACACCAAGTCAAGACTACTTGCTCTGCAGTTAAAACGTGAACAAAATGAAGTGAACCCTAATGGTTTTTAAGTGGGTAGGTTACATGCCACATCCAAACTGTTGAATAAAATTGGACCAAGAGTATGAACGGGGCTTTTAATGGCAGTAACGCGACAAATATAAATTACATTACAAATGTTAGAGTACACAGAGTGATAATAAAAGTAAGAAAAAGGTCGCATAGGTACTGAATCCCCAGAGAACTCAGTTTTAACATTTTCATACAGTCTTCAGGGGTTAGGTTCACTGAACCTAATCCTTGACGACGACTAGAAAACATGAAGCAGAGTTCTGAGGATTCAGTACTTATGCTCAGGTGACCTTTTTCTTGCTTTTATTATCACTGTGTATGCTACCTTGTAATGTCATTTATATTTATAATCTACTTTGTTGTGTTACTGCCATTAAAAGCCCCGTTCATACTCCTGGTCGCATTTAAAATATAAAGGAGTTTGTATGCGCAAATTGAGTCGGCTCTGTAACAAGGAGTATGCAGAGGAGAAAGTGACTGAGATCATTGCTGTGCTGCTTCACTGTCAAGCCACAGGTCCATGTGAGCACAGGCTCAGAAAGCAGGTTGATTGGTGCAGGCAGTCATTTAAAAAAGTGGAACTTCAGTCTTTTTTTCCCCCCCATCTTTCCATTTATTAACTCCCCTGCCATGGTTTTCACTTTGGATAGTAAAACCTTTTCTGCCAATAAAGCCTACTTCATTAGTCTGGAAAAAAAAAAAAAAAAAAAAAAT
>BLSH010458577.1:846054-858875 GCA_018402905.1 Glandirana rugosa | reverse complement strand
CCCCCCTTCGAAGTCTTACCATTTCTACAAAAATAATATTTAATACACTCGTCTGACGACAAGAAGAAATTGGTGAAGGCGCGGCGGCTTGTTATCCTGAGGACGTCATATGACGTCCAGTCAGGATAACTCAGCCACTTCCCGGCCGTCATTCTGCATACGGCGGTCGGGAAGTGGTTAAAGAAGAACAGCAGTCTGCTCACATAATTTATAATAAAAACATCTTTACCATTCTGAAGCTTCCCCCCAACCACTTTGCATATTATTTTATATATTCTGTGATTCCGTGCTTGTCAAATATGCTGCAGAAATCTCCCTCCACTAAGTCTGACTGCAATCATTTTAACTGTGGGCAGCTGAAGCTGCTGCCTGTTACTTCCTGGATTTACACAGACACACAGAGGGACACCTCCAGCTCTGCAGCTCTCATTGGCCCTATTATGACTCATCCCCCCTCCCTTCCTGGCAAACTCTCACGGGAGTGCGAAAGAGCATGATGTCAAACGCCAAGGCAGGTTTCCAGACAAGAAAGAGGAAGTGGGCTGTATAAGGTATTTACTGGCAGAAAAAACATTTACTACCCAAAGTTAAAACAACAAGGGCAGGGGATTTAACAGATGGAAAGAGGAAAAAATGACTGAAGGGCCACTTTAAAAATCTCCATAGGTGACACTTTAAACATTTCTAGTCTAGAGCTACAGAGGAGGTCTAGTGCTAGAATTATTGCTCTCACTCTGACAATCACAGCAATACCTCACATGTGTGATTTGAACACCATTTACATATGTATACATTATGTGCGAGCATGGAGGGATGGGGGTGTTTTAAATTTTTTTATTTATTTATTTTTTGCACTGTCTGTTTAAAAAAAAAAAAATCTGATCTGTTTTATTGCTGTCACAAGGAATGTAAACATCCCTTGTGACGGTAATAGTCAGTGACAGGTTCTCTTTATGGAGGGATCTGGGATCCATAAGACCCCAAACCCCTCGTCTGCACTTAAAAGCATTCAAAACACCAAATTTGGCTGTTTTGAACACTGATATTTTTTTAAATCTGATGCCTTACAGGCTCCAGTAAACATCGCTTCTGGGTCACTAGATCTGAGACCTGATCAAAGCCAATTGCAGCTTCATTCGGGTCTTCGGCCAGCTGGCAGACATGTTGGCTGGTCGCCTGGGCCTCTAGGTGGGACGGGAGAGTCGCAGAAGGCAGCGGGAGGGGGGGACGTCCCCTCCTTGGGATAACAGCTGAGCGGGTTTTAGCCGCATTGGTTGTTATCCAAAGAAAGCCGACCGTCCACTCTAAACAACGGTACTGGGGTGAAGCGTACAGCTGCAGGCATCACCCTGGTACAACCCCTTCAAGCTGAGGCCGCATATTTGCGAACGGTCGGTGCAAAGGGGTTAATGACACCCCAAACGCAGGTCGCAAATGTAAAGTGTCTGTCTGCACTGGATTGTAGGGTACAGTAGTACCATGTGATTCTTTTCCTGTGTGTCTTAGAACTCTTGGTGCAGTCTGACATGATTTCAGCCTATTCAAATGCATGGGCTGAAATTGCTCTGCACCTGGAACTATAGACCTGTTACTTTAACTTCTATAGCTGGGAAGATACTGGAGAGTTTAATAAAAGACCACATAGATGAGTTCTTGTTGGACAAAAATATTTTAAGCAACAGACAGCATGGATTCATGAAAGACAGAAGTTGTCAAACAAACCTGATTTCTTTTTATGAGGAGGTAAGTAAAACCTTGGACAGAGGGGTGGCTGTGGACTTGGATTTTGCGAAAGCGTTTGACACCGTTCCCCACACACGGCTAATGTGTAAGGTAAAGTCTACAGGCTTGGAGAGATCAGTTAGTACATGGATAGAAAACTGGCTAAAAGACAGAATTCAGAGAGTAGTGGTTAATGATTCTTATTCTGAATGGTCTAAGGTTATCAGTGGTGTACCCCAAGGTTCAGTGTTGGGACCTTTACTTTTCAATATATTTATAAATGATATAGGGTCTGGGATTAAAAGTACAATTTCAGTGTTTGCAGATGACACCAAGCTATGCAGTGGAATAACTTCCTTGCAGGATGCCTCCAACTTACAAGCAGACCTCAATGCACTGTCTAATTGGGCGACTGTGTGGCAAATGAGCTTTAATGTTGATAAATGTAAAGTTATGCATTTGGGGTCTAAGAATATGCATGCATCGTACATACTAGGGGGGAGTACAACTGGGGGAATCCATAGTGGAGAAGGATCTGGGGGTTTTGGCAGATCATAAGCTTAATAATGGCATGCAATGCCAAGCTGCGGTTTCCAAAGCAAGCAAAATCCTTTCTTGTATTAAGAGAGGTATGGACTCCAGAGATAGAGACATTATTTTACCCCCCTGTACAACTCATTAGTAAGACCTCATCTGGAATATGCAGTTCAGTTTTGGGCACCAGTTCTCAAAAAGGATATCGGGGAACTGGAGAAAGCGCAGAGAAGGGCAACCAAACTAATAAGAGGCATGGAGGAGCTCAGCTATGAGGAAAGATTGGAGGATCTGAATTTATTCTCTCTTGAGAAGAGGAGATTAAGAGGGGATATGATCAACATGTACAAATATATAAGTGGTCCATATAGTGAACTTGGTGTGGAGTTATTTACTTTAAGGTCATCACAAAGGACAACGGGGCACTCTTTACGTCTAGAGGAAAAAAGATTTCATCTCCAAATACGGAAAGGTTTCTTTACAGTAAAAGCTGTGAAAATGTGGAATAGACTCCCTCCAGAGGTGGTTTTGGCCAGCACAGTAGTATGCTTTAAAAAAGGCCTGGATTCTTTCCTTAATGGAAATAATATAACTGGGTACTAACATTTTTAGGTAAAGTTGATCCAGGGTGAATCCGACTGCCTCTTGGGGGATCAGGAAGGAATTTTTTTCTCCCGTTATAGCAAATTGGATCATGCTTTGCTGGGCTTTTTTGCCGTCCTCTGGATCAACTGTGGGTGAAGGATTGTATACGGGATTGTTTGGTTATATATAATTTTTTTTTTTTGGTTGAACTGGATGGAATTGTGTCTTTTTTCAGCCTGAGTATGTAACTATGTGAATCACACAGGAACGCACAGTGTGTTCCTATGCGATTCACGGTGTGAACTGGCCCTGAGTCCTGAAGCCCAATGCAAATAAAACTTCTACTAACTTGTCTGGCAGGCGGCACTTGCCTTGCATTTCTAGCGGGGTGCCCAGGGTCCCAGATACCTTGTTTTTCCCCTTTGTAGAAGCCAGCATCTCTGAGGGGTGGAAGGGGGCTAAGAGGATACTGTATGTCCTAGGGGGCGCTTTAGAAGAACTTGTGCAGATTTAATGTCCATCCCCCCTCCTAGCACAAGTTCCCTAGGACATACAGTGTCCTCTTAGCCCCACAGTGTCCTCTTAGCTATCAGTGTTGCCAACCTTTTGCATTTTTCACTGTAAAAAAAATATGGAAAATTTACTGACAGAGCACTTTTTTTTTTACTGACAACCTGAAACATGACAGAATTGCTATTAAAAACTAAGACAACCAATATTTAAAGCGGAGTTCCACCTTTTCTAAATGTTTATTGCAAGTCAGCAGGTACAAAAAGTGTAGCTGCTGACTTTTAATAAACACATACTTACCTGTCCCATGGTCCAGCGATGAGGCCACATGGAGCCTTGGATCTCTCCCCCTCCCCTCCGTGGCGCCAGCATTGCTACTGTGGGCACCCTGCCACGGCTTCACGGCCGTGCACTGCCATGTGCGAGCGGCGATGTGCTTCGTGATTGGTCGCAAAGTCTTCTAGTACCTGCTCTGTGTCCCAGAAGACTTCGGAAGGGAGGGGGAAGGAGACCTTCCACTTCCGATCACCTAAGGCGACCAGAGCGTAAGTACCCATAAAAATCGTGTATCTGCGACCCCCCCTTCCCAAAAGCTCAGTTTCAGCATCTGGAGCTAGGGAGGAGGTCTCGAAGCGGAAGTTCCACTTTTGGGTGGAACTCCGCTTTAACTGGTTCCCGGCTGCTGTATAGTCAAATGCTGGCCAGGCAGGACCACTCTAGTCCTAGGTGGATGTCATATGAGGGCATGCTGCGATCAGTGGTGAGCCATGTCCCTAGGACACAGCGCATTACTGATCGGGGTAAAGAGCCAATGACAGCGGCTCTTTATTTTTTTTTTTAACATAAAGTTTATTCAAGTTTTATGCAGTACAAACAGTGTACAAACTTAGTAGGCACAGGTGAGTCACAATCCATAACAAGGGTCAAATACTCATTTATACACCCTGTTCCAAATTATTATGCAAATTATATTTTTCTCATGTACCTAAATAATTGATGTAAACAACAGTCAGCATAATTAGAAACATAGAAAAGTGACGGCAGAAAAAGACTGAGTAGTCCATCGAGTCTGCCCCTTTTTATTTATTTTTTTATTTTTTTTTATTTTTTTACATTAACCTTGTTGTCTGACTATGGATTTATGTTTATCCCAAGCATGTTTAAAGCCATTTACTGTTGACTGTCTCACAACCTCTGTTGGTAGTTTATTCCAATCATCAACCACCCTTTCAGTAAAATAATACTTTCTAAGATTCGTTTTGAACTTCCCCCCAGTTAGTTTGAGGTCATGTCCCCGTGTTCTTGATTTTGGTTTCATATTGGAAAGACTGCCCTCCTGAACCTAATTCTCATGTTATCAACTATTAAAAGGAGTACAATTCAAATTTTATTTGAAAAACCTCCTAATGATAGCAGTATTTTTTTTTTCAAAATAAAAAACTTACAATGCACTGTTCCAAATTATTATGCACAGTAAGTTTCAAAACACTTTATAGGTTGTAAAGAACTGAAAATTGTCATTTGTTGTGTTTGCAGCATATTTACTGAAATCAAAAGCTATTTCAATCAAACTTTGAACAACATTTTAACTTTTTAAACATTTTAATAGGTCACATTACATTTTAACATAGGACCCCTTATTTGATAGCAGCTTCACAAGTCTTGTATCCATTGAACTTTTGGACAATTTCTGCTTGAATTTGTTTGCAAGATGTCAGAATAGCCTCCCAGAGTTGCTGTTTGGATGTAAACTGCCTCCCACCCTCATAGATTTTTTGCTTGAGGATGCTCCAAAGGTTCTCAATAGGATTGAGGTCAGGGGAGGATGGAGGCCACACAATGACATTCTCTCCTTTTATCCCCATAACAGCCATTGATGCAGAGGTATTCTTTGCAGCATGAGATGGTGCATTGTCATGCATTAAGATGATTTTATTACGGTAAGCATAGTTCTTCCTTCTGTACCAGGTGAGGAAGTGATCAGTCTGGAACTCCACATACTTTGCAGAGGTCATCTTTATACCTTCGGGGACCCTAAAGGGGCTGACCAGCTCTCTTCCCATGATTCCGGCCCAAAACATGACTCCACCACTGCCTTGCTGACATCGCAGCCTTGTTGGAAGAGGGTGGCTGTCCAACAACCATTCACTACTCTATCCATCTGGACCATCCAGGGTTGCACGGCACTCATCAGTGAACCGGACTGTTTGAAAATTAGTCTTCATGTATTTTTCTGCCCAATGCAGCCATTTCTGCTTGTGAGCATTGGTTAGTGGTGGCCGAATGGAAGGTTTATGCACAGTTGCAAGACTCTGGAGGACTCTACACCTTGATGTCTGTGGGACTCCAGAGGCACCAGCAGCTTCAAATATCTGTTTGCTGCTATGTAATGGTGTTTTAGCAGCTGCTCTCTTGATCCGATGCATGGATCTGGCAGAAAACTTCCTCAATGTGCCTTTATCTGCACAAACCTGTCTGTGCTCTGAATCAGCCACAAATCTCTTAATAGTGCAATGATCACGCTTAAGTTTTCTTGAAATATCGAATGTTTTCATACCTCGTCCAAGGCATTGAACTATTTCACTCTTTTCGGCAGCAGAGAGATCCTTTTTCTTCCCCATATTGCTTGAAAATGGTGCTCTGCTTAATAATGTGGAACACCCTCCTTTAGTAATTTTTCCTTTAATTGGGCTCACCTGGCAATCTAATTATCACAGGTGTTCGAGATTGTTTTCAGTGATCAAAAGAGCCCTGAGACACAATGCCATCCATTAAACTGTAAATCCAGTTAAACTGTAAAACAAAATATTTAATCTTTGTGCCCCCGAAATAGAATTTGCATAATAATTTGGAACAGGATGTACATTCAGTGTAGGCACCATCATAGCAGAAATTAAATCTTACTGTAGTGGGGAGATTGGGGGGGGCGAGGGGGGGCAGCCGCTAGGCGAAAATGCATGCTAGCCGGAGTAGGGTGGTTAGGGCCCCCACACCCAGCGTCTCAGAAAGCCTAAGGATAAATAGGGGGAGTGGGGGGGAAGGGGGGGGAGGTTCTCTCCAGGATCCCTGAACACATCCCGAAGCCTACAGTCCGGGTAACCAGCAACATTCTCATTCACCCCAGAGAAAGGGCCAGGGCCTCAGCACCACCGCCAGTTAATTATCACTAGACCAGTACTTAAGTACTTGCCAACCTCCTTCCGCCCCGCTTGTGTAGTGCATCTGCACTGATAATCATCAATGTTCTGATTATCAGTGCAGCCTCAACAGTGCCTCCTCATCAGTGCCCACCAGTGCCGTCTCATCAGTGACCATCAGTGCTGCCTATCAGTGCCACCTCATCAGTGCCCATCAGTGCTGCCTATCAGTGCCACCTCATCAGTGCCCATCAGTGCTGCCTATCAGTGCCCATCAGTTTTGCCTATCAGTGCCTCCTTATCAGTGCCTTCTCATCAGTGTAGCCTATTAGTGTCCATCAGTAAAGGAGAAAAATTACCTGTTTACAAAATTTTATAACAGAAACTAAAAAAAAACATATTTTTTTCGTTTTTTTACAGAAAAAAACCCAGTGGCGATTAACTGCTTGCCGACAATGTCACGTATATTTACTGCGGCAGGTTGGCAGCACTCAATATACGCTTATTGAAAAAAATTTTAGCGCAAATATGTAGAAGATTACATATTGGCCTAAACTGATGAATACATTTGTTATTTTATTTTTTTTATTTTTTGGATATGTATTATAGCAAAAAGTAAAAAATAGTGGGTTTTTTTTTCAAAATTGTCTTTATTTTTTTGTTTATAGCGCAAAAAATAAAAACCACAGAGGTGATCAAATACCACCAAGAGAAAGCTATATTTGTGGGGAAAAAAGCACATCAATTTTGTTTGGGTACAACGTCGCACGACCGCGCAATTGTCAGGTAAAGCAACGCAGTTCCGAAACGCAAAAAGTGCTCTGGTCAGGAAGGGGGCAAATCCTTCCGGGGCTGAGGTGGTTAAATACAACCAAAAGAAAGTTCTATTTGTGTGGGGAAAAAAACAGGTACAGTGTTGCATGACAGAGCAATTGTCATTCAAAATGCGACAGCGCTGAAAGCTGCAAATTGGCCTGGGCAGGAAGGGGGTGAAAGTGCCCTGTAGGCAAGTGGTTATACAATAGAAACACAATATGGAAACACTGACAATACCCATAACAAGTCATTTGCTTGGTTTACATTTAGGCCCCTTTCACATTGGGGCAGTTTTCAGGCGTTTTGGTGCTAGAAATAGCGCCTGAATACTGCCTCCCATGCCGCCCGAGTGTGAAAGCCCGAGTGCTTTCACACTGGGGCGGAACGCTTGCAGGATGTTAGGAAAAGACCTGTAAACAGCAGCTTTTGGGCAGTTTGGGAGCGCTGTATGAACTGCTCCCAACCCCCCCCCCGCCCATTGGAATGAATGGGCAGCGATTCGGAAGCGCCTGAAAAGCGCTTCAGAAGCGCCACAACACGGGCAGTTTTAACCCCTTCCTAAAAGCGCCCTGCTAGCAGCTGAAAAGTGCCGCTTAAACAGCGGTAAAGCGACGCTAAATCAAACAGTGTGAAAGGGGTCTTAAAAAGTTAACACAGCATGACAAATTATCAGCCTCTGATATTTGCAGACAGTAGTAACAAAATCACTGATTTTTACAAACTATCAGCAAATTTACTGACAGTTGGCAACCCTGATAGGTAGACAGGGACGGCTTGTACCAACAGATGTATGTACACCGAGCAGCCATAATTTTATCATCACTAACAGTGAAGGGAATAACTCTGATTACCTCATTATAATAACATCTGAAAGCAGGTGGGATATATTAGGCAGCAAGTGAACATGTTGTCCCTGAAGGTGATGTGTTGAAAATCAGAAATAATGGGCAAGCGTAAGTATTTGAGTGACTTTGACAAGGGCCTAATTGTAATAGCTAGATCACTTGGTCAGAGAAGCTCCAAAACTGCAGCTCTTGTGGGATGTTCTTGGTCTGCAGTGATCCTGGGACCAGACTGGGACCAGTGGGACTGGGACCAGGTGGGGGTTGCAGTCATGTGAAAAGTCAAATATTAAGGCAGTTCCCCGACTTAGAGACGAGCATTATTGTGTGTAATGATGAAGTGCAGAGTTCCTCTGAGAGGCAATTTGTCCCTTGTTGTTCCACTCTGTGTTTGTCTGTTTTTTCATTAGGAGGGACATGCTGATCCTATGCCCATTCTATGCCCATTCCACCAGTCCAGTGCACTTCTATTACCTAACTCCCAGTATCAGAATGGGGTCCCGCTGAGCACATAGCGTGGACCTCATGCATGCTCATTAACTCCTTCACTCCCCATACCTCATTACCAGGTCATAGATCTCTGTGACGCTAGTCTACTCCCGGTTGCCATGGGTGATGGACCGCTAGGGAGGGAGACAGAAAACTGACCCCCTCTTTACCAGAGGACCTGTCACCTTACCAGGTACCTCCCCTAATGACTGGTTGCTTGTAGTGTGTTCTTCCCTTAGGTTACCCATAGCAACTACACTCCTCTTCCTTATCTTGCCGAATTATTGTAAAGACAGAAGGTTTCGTTTTTATCTTAATGCATTACGATAAAAAAGTCTGTGTGCAGCAGCACCCCTCAGCTCCCCTAATACTTACCTGAGCCCCCTCTCTATCCAGCTATGTGCAGGAGTGCCTCAGCCATCCAGGACTCTCCCTCCTGATTGGCTGAGACACAGCAGCGGCACCATTGGCTCACGCTGCTTTCAATCAAAGTCAGTTAGCCAGTCAGGAGAGAGAGAGAGAGGGGGCGGGGCCGAAACATGGCTCTGTTTCTGAATGGACACAGGGAGCTGACGCTTGGCTCGGGTGCCTGCTGCTTGCTTTGGAGGCACTCGGCAGGAGGGAGGGGCCAGGAGAGCCGAAGAGGGACCCGAGAAGAGGAGGAGGATCTGGGCTGCTCTGTGCAAATCCAACCGCAACAGAGCAGGTAAATATAACACGTTATTTTTAAAGAAAAAAATAAATAAAGAGACTTTAGTATCACTTTAACCTTTTGCAGTATTATTATTACTTCATACACCTTGGTGCGTTTGCAGACCCTAGTTCATTTGATACGCCAAATAACTTTAGACCAGGCTTGTAACGGTTCAAAGGCTTTACTGACAAAACTCAACATTATAGTTTAACAGCTAAGGGTCTTTCTCCTAACTAACCCCAACTGTGGCTGTCCTACTTGTATAGGAAGAGTCCATGAAGGGTAAATCCAGAAAGGCAGTAGTCCATAACAGTGGTGTCCTGACAAGTTGGTGTTCCTTGGAGCAGACCACAAGTCCCAGCAGCCTACATGAAGGGAGTGTGAGTACAGTAGAAGATTCATCAGCGGCTCTTTAGGCCTTTTACACACGGACGTTTCTAAAAAAATAAAAAAAACGTCGGGCGTGACGTCAAGGAAAAAAAATTGGCGTTTATCGGCGTTATGCATCGGCGTTAGTGAGCGTCGGCGTCAATAGGCGTTTTTAAAAAAAATTCATCCCTCTACTATTTTTCAACCTAAAAACATCGGCGTCAAAAAACGCTGGTTAACGCCGGTACAGTATTAGTTGGCGTTTTGCGGCGTCAAAAAACGCCAAAACATTACAGCCTCAGAACGCGCTGGCTGTGGGTTCTAGTTTCAGCTCACTAACGCCGACGCCATCTACAGCTCAAAAACGTCGGCGTTTTTATGGGGCCATTGACTAACATGGAGAGCTGCAAAAAACGCCAGAAAACGCTGGCATCAAAAAATGTCCGTGTGTATGAGGCCTTAGAGACACAACAGCAGCAACTCTCACGGGATCCAGACCCCTCTCCCATTCATAAAACACACAGGATGGGAGTCTGGACCTACAAACTTAGCCCAGCGAAGCCGGTACCTCCCAACTGCCACTGATTTCTAAGAATCTTTGTCCCTCTTTCCTCCTCATTTGTCCCTTATTTTGGTCTGATCTATATACAGTTGTGCTCATAAGTTTACATAACCTGGCAGAATTTGTGATTTCTTGGCCATTTTTCAGAGAATATGAATGATAAAACAAAACATTTCTTTCACTCATGGTTAGTGTTTGGCTGAAGCCATTTATTATCAATCAACTGTGTTTACTCTTTTTAAATCATAATGACAACATAAACCACCCAAATGGCCCTGATCAAAAGTTTACATACCCCAGTTCTTAATACTGTGTATTGCCCCCTTTAACATCAATGACAGCTTGAAGTCTTTTGTGGTATTTGTGGATGAGGCTCTTTATCTTCTCAGATGGTAAAGCTGCCCATTCCTCTTGGCAAAAAGCCTCCAGTTCCTGGAAATTATTGAGCTGTCTTGCATGCACTGCACGTCCCCAGAGTGGCTCAATGATATTGAGGTCAGGAGACTGAGATGGCCACTCCAGAACCTTCACTTTATTCCGCTGTAGCCAATGACAAGTCAACTTGGCCTTGTATTTTGGATCATTGTCATGTTGGAATGTCCAAGTACGTCCCATGCACAGCTTCCTGGCGGCTGAATGCAAATGTTCCTCCATTATTTTTGGATAACATACTGCATTCATCTTGCCATCAATTTTGACCAAATTCCCTGTGCCTTTGGAGCTCACGCATCCCCAAAACATCAGTGATTCACCTCCGTGTTTCACAGGCCTTGTTGGCTCCTCTCCAAATCTAACGTTTATGGTTGTGGCCAAAAAGCTCAATTTTGGTCTCATCACTCCAAATGACTTTGTGCCAAAAGGTTTGAGGCTTGTCTCTGTGCTGTTTGGCGTATTGTAAGTGGGATACTTTGTAGCATTTGCGTAGTAATGGCTTTCTTCTGGAGACCTGACCATGCAGCTCATCTTTCTTCAAGTGCCTCCTTATTGTGCATCTTGAAACAGCCACACCACATGTTTTCAGAGAGTCCTGTATTTCACCTGAAGTTATTTGTGGGTTTCTCTTTGCATCCCAAACAATTTTCCTGGCAGTTGTGGCTGAAATTTCAGTTGATCTACCTGACCGTGGTTTGGTTTCAACAGAACCACTCATTTTCCACTTCTTGATTAGAGTTTGAACACTGCTGGTTGGCATTCTCAATTCCTTGGATATCTTTTTATATCCCTTTCCTGTTTTATACAGTTCAACTACCTTTTCCCGCAGATCCTTTGTCATCCTTTTGCTTTCCCCATGACTCAGAATCCAGAAATGTCAGTGCAGCCCTGGATGAAAGATGCAAGGGTCTGTCAGGAGTCCAGAAACTCATTGACCTTTTAAACACATGCACTAATTACAAGCAAACACATCACAGGTGAGGATGGTTACCTTTAATACCATTCAAACCCTTTTGTGTCAACTTGTGTGCATGTTATCAGGCCAAAATCACCAGGGTATGTAAACTTTTGATCAGGGTCATTTGGGTAGTTTCTGTTGTCATTATGATTAAATGAGTAAATAAATTACTTCAGCCAAACACTAACCGTGAGTGAAAGAAATGTTTTCGTGTGATCATTCATATTCTCTGAAAAAAGGCCAAGAAATCAAATTCTGCCAGGGAATGTAAATTTATGAGCACAAATAGAATATACACACACACACATTTATATATATATATATATATATATATATATATATATATATATACACACACAGTACAGACCAAAAGTTTGGACACACCTTCTCCTTCAAATAGTTTTCTTTATTTTCATGACTATGAAAATTGTAGATTCACACTGAAGGCATCAAAACTATGAATTAACACATGTGGAATTATCTACATAACAAAAAAGTGTGAAACAACTGAAAATATGTCATATTCTAGGTTCTTCAAAGTAGCCACCTTTTGCTTTGATTACTGCTTTGCACACTCTTGGCATTCTCTTGATTTTCACTTTACACGTGTGCCCTGTCAGGTTTAATAAGTGTGATTTCTTGCCTTATAAATGGGGTTGGGACCATCAGTTGTGTTGTGCAGAAGTCAGGTGGATACACAGCTGATAGTCCTACTGAAAAGACTGCTAGAATTTGTATTATGGCAAGAAAAAAGCAGATAAGTACAGAAAAACGAGTGGCCATCATTACTTTAAGAAATGAAGGTCAGTCAGTCTGAAAAATTGGGGAAACTTTGAAAGTGTCCCCAAGTGCAGTCACAAAAACCAGCAAGCGCTACAAAGAAACTGGCTCACATGCGGAAAGGAAGACCAAGAGTCACCTCTGCTGCGGAGGATAAGTTCATCCGAGTCACCAGCCTCAGAAATTGCAGGTTAACAGCCGCTCAGATTAGAGACCAGGTCAATGGCACACAGAGTGCTAGCAGCAGACTCATCTCTACAACAACTGTTAAGAGGAGACTGTGTGAATCAGGCCTTCATGGTAGAATATCTGCTAGGAAACCACTGCTAAAGAAAGGCAACAAGCAGAAACTAAGTGTGTCAGAGGAGAATTGTCAACAACATCTCTACTC
>BLSH010458577.1:802428-813831 GCA_018402905.1 Glandirana rugosa | reverse complement strand
CTCCTCCACTTTCTGGCTCTTTTGAGTCATGTCCAGGTCCTTGTACTTGTCATGGTGTTTTGTTTCATAGTGTCGTCGAATGTTGTACTCCTTAGTTATAGCCACGTTGACTCCACAAATCAGACAAACAGGTCTGTCTTTTACATATGTAAACAGATATTCTGTCTCCCACCTGTCCAGAAAGTTCCTGTTGTCTGCCTTTCTTTTTGCCATTTTTGGGAAGGGGTTCCACAGTGACAGTTGTAGCTTGAGATCGCTATGACTTCTGTCACACAGGAGAGGGCGTTTCTGGGACCTGTCCTGATTGACGCACCAAAACAACAGCAAGGCATTATGGGATTTGTAGTATTAGCTATGAATGAATGCGCTGTATAATACCAGCGGGCTAGCTCTAGTAGTCATTTGGTATAGCCTCCCGGGCCAAATATAATTACACTGCGGGCCAAATTTGGCCCGCGGGCCAGAGTTTGACACCTATGGCCTACACCCTTATATTTCTGTGAGACACTGGATCTACCAGAACACCTTGAGGGGTCGCTATAAGGGGTGTAGGGTATAGTGAACTAGCACATAACCGCAAACAACCACATCTTCTAATTGTTATGAGTGGCTGTATGCAGCAGGTGCGAGTCTTGAAAATGTTGTTATGAAGGCACTGTATGCAATACAGCCCTCTTGGGGCCCTGTGTATGAGACTTTATTATTCTGGTTTTATTTTCATATGTAGCCAGCAGGTCAAGCTCTCAGCTTCTATTTGCATATTTTCAAGCATCTCCTTAACTCCTCTGTCAAAAAAAGCTGTTGTTTATAGAGCTCAATAGCTCAAGCTGTTTTAGTGGAGTGACTCATTCTTCTGCCTTCCCCTTCCTGGCTGCTTTTCAGGGGACTTTGTCTCTAGCTTCATTGTCTCTTAATTAACTTATAATCCTATATTTTTAAAACAAAAATTAAATATGTGTTGACATTGTCACTTTAAGACAGGCAAATGACTATGAATGAGCCCATGATGAGCCTCAATGCACAAAAAAATGTACCTGTTATGTAACTCACTGCAGGGCAGAACAATGCACAGCACGGTGAATTCTCATCTCAGTGTTGTATTAAAAGCTAGGTTTGTTTCATTACATTATATATGTGCAATACTGTACAATTCAAAATGAACAGTGTGAAGAGAGCATAACATTAAGTCCTCATACACACGGGCATTATTAACGCCGCGTTTTTGAGCTGTTTTTACAGCTTAAGAACCCCACACCATGGTATTCTATGGCCTCATATACACGTTGAATTTTTGAACTGTAGATGGCATCGGCGTTCTAAAGCTGTAAATCTAACGCAGGACCCGCGCATTCCGAAGCTGCAGCGTTAAAGCGTTTTTGATGCTGAGCTGGCAAAATGCTCAATAATGCTCAATAACGTGCATTAGCGCCGTAGCGACGTTAACCAGCATTAGTGCCAGCATTTTATGTTTTAAAATGTCCAAAAATAGCAGAGGGATGTCTTTTTAAATAAAACGCGACTTAGCGCTGACGCTCATTAACTTGCATTAACACCAATGCAAAATGCCGATGATATTGCGTTTTTAACGCCGATTTTTTCCTGGTGTTGGTCCCCAAGTTACAGCTCGTTTTTTCAAACGCTCGTGTATATGAGGCTTTAGGCTACCTTCACACCGGCGATTAAGGCCGGTGTGAACTATAGCAGCAGAAATCTTTAGATTCCTGCTGTGGCTGTGAGTGCCTAGGTGTAACTGCCGTCCCCGTTCACTATAATGACAGGTTGCTGGCGGCTGCAGCTATTCGTGGCTATTTGCACAGCCAACGATCACCACAAGTAATTTCTGGCTTTGTGAACAGCTGCGGCTGCTGGCGACCTGTCATTATAGTGAATGGGGCAGTGGAGAAACCTCCCCATATATATACATATTTTTTGGTCGTATGATGTGCCCCAATATGGTCTACAGATACCAATACAGCTCATAAATCCTGTATGGTTACTTATACATTTGGTATATTCCTGATATTTTGGCTGTCTTTAACCCCGGATAGTAAGTCGCCATATACTTGGCACCTACCTGCATGTGAGACTGTTTTGCTCCATTAACCCCTGACTGTGCCCTGAGGAAGCAACAGTGAAACGCGCGTTGGCTCACAGGGGCTCATGGTCTGCACTTTATACAACTGCTTGGATGACAATGTCACTAGATGCATGAATTTTGTAACTATTGTCTGTCTATTTAAATATTTTTTCTCTATAATAAAATCATATAATTTTTATAATTACCTGTCAGTCTGGAGTGCCTTAAAACTCCGACCTCAAGGACCTTATTTTTGGTCCTAAATTTATGCTTAAATAGATACATTTACGTATGTGGCCATGGGAGTGATTCCTTCTTCTTATTAAATACAATGAACGGGGCCGGAGGCCGCACCTGGCCGCTCACAGACTTTGATGTTATAATATGTATTGCAGGGCTGCGCTATCACCAGTCCTGCAGGTCCCTATAATGGTATACAGTAAAAACAGAGAGTGTGAATCAATGGTGTATCATCCAGTGTGCAAGTGTATGCGGGGCACATAGGCCCCGAGGAAAGGGGGGCCCACTGTGCCCTGTCACACACTGCACACTGGGAGTAATCCAATCCCCTGCAGCACTACTGATTCTCCCCCAGCACCGAACCCCTATGGCTCCCCTTCAGCTGCCGGCTTTTCCTCCTCTTCCCTCTCGAGTGCTGCAGGGGAGCTACAGGGAGATTTAATTGTCCAAATAGATTCTACTCTGACCCCCCTGTACTGGCACCCCCTTCATCTATCCCCTCAGTGCTGCTGGCTGGCTTTCCTTCTTCCCCTCCCGTCTGCTTCAGCTACTACAGAGGAGCATCAGGGGGATCAAAATCAAAATATATTCCTTCCTATAGCTCTATGACCCCTGCCCTGAAATGCCCCCCCCCCCCCCTATGCAGCACCGCTCCCGCTCGCCCCACCCCTTTCCGCAGCATCTTACCTCCCCCTCCCACTGGTTGCAGCTTCTGAAGTTTGATGTCAGGATGGATGTCATGGCATGTCATGTTTATCAGCCCCTTCCTGAATTACCACGATGAGCAAATGGTACCACTTCATTCATCACTGTAGCATAGCAGTGTTTACTATAATGTAGTAAACTGTGTTTACTATGCTGCAGTGCAGCTGAGGCTGCAGAGAAGGGGACTGAGGACTCCATGTCCTATCCAGAAACCTCATGTTTCACCAAAGCCTCCACCCCTCCAAAAAAATAAAAAATATTAAAAATAGAATTGAAAAAAAAAAAATGTAGTAAGGTCTTGTTCACACAGGGCATACTACAACGTACACCATGTTTACCCACACAGAGATACAGTACAGGTGTTCCATGCATCCCTGTGTCAATTGGGAAGCAGCAGCTCATGGACACAGGATGACATCTATGTGTACGGGTGCACGTCCCTGAACTCGCCCTGTCTGCGTTCAGGGCTGTGCAACTGCACCCACACAGATGTCAGACTAAATTGGTAAGCTGCAATATGTCCAGTTTTTGTTTTTGCTTTTAATATCGCTTTAGTAATTATTTTTTGCAATGATAACTGGTTCTCTAAAGAAAATGACTGTGTCTGTGCAACACACTTATTCTGAAAGAGAATTTACTTTCACACACAAAGACATTAGGGTTGATTTACTAAAACTGTAGAGTGCGAAATCTGGTTCAGCTATGCATAGAGCCAATAGCTGCCAATCAGCATCTAACTTCAGCTTGTTCAATTAAAGTGATTGTAAAGTCTGAATCCTTGTACACATGTTTCGATTTTTGGACGAGAGAGCATCTGTTTTTGTTGGATGGTCGTCCCATGTCGAAAGTGAAGAGGTTACTAACCATACGAAAATTCTGTCACGACTGAATGTGTTGAATAGCTTTGTATGTATTTTTTTTAATCTCTAAGCATGCGTAGTCTTGATTGTATGATTTTTGCCGTACGAAAACCGTACTAATGATATGAAAATCGGACGTTGACTTGACCTACCAAAAAAATTGTGCGCATCCAGCTTTTGTCGTCAGAAAAATCAAAACCGGCTGTCGAAAGGAGCATACTAACAGTAAGAATTTCAGACGATCGGTCGTCATACAAAAATGCCCGTCTGAAATTGTCATCGTGTGTATGGGGCTTTAGTCAGATGCTTTTGCACAGAGCAGCCCGGATCCTCCTCTTCTTGGGTCCCTCTTTGGTGCTCCTGGCCGCTCTCTCCTGTCGAGTGCCCCCACAGCAGGCAGCTTGTTATGGGGGCACCTGAGCCGAGTCACAGCTCTGTGTATCCATTCAGACATGGAGCCCAGACCTGGCCCTGCTTCCTCTCTCCCCTGTTTGGCTAACTGATTTTGATTGACAGCCACAGGAGCCAATGGCGCCGCTGCTGTGTGTCAGCCAATCAGGAGGAGAGTCCTGGACAGCTTAGACACTCGTGGACATCGCTGGAGAGAGATGGGGCTCAGGTAAGTAATTATGGGGTGCTTGGGAAGCTGCTACACACACAAGGTTTTTTATCCTAATGCATAGAAGATTTTAAAAAATCTGCCTTTACAACTCCTTTAAGCTTTGACAAAAAAAAATACTGGAAGCTGATTGGTTTCTATGCGGAGCTGCACCAGACTTTGCACTCTCCCATTTTAGTAAATCAACCCCATTATGACAAATACTTGAGTCTATATGCACATAAGTCTTTATTTATATCTTCAAATATCCACCGCCATAGCAGCTATCTAAGTTATCTTTTCCCCAGTCTTTAAATCACTCCTTAACCTTTGTCTGTACTTATTTTTTTTCTACCACCACACGTATTGCGTCATTCATTCTTTCATAACACCGCCTACTAATACTGACAAACCCAGCTCACAGCCCATGTGAGTTTCTCACAACCTTATCCCATGACATGTCTTAATCATGTGACAGTGGGGCGCTCAGCCTTTCTTTCCTCTAACTGTTTTGTCAGCATGCCAAAAAGGAGCAATGGTAGTAAAATGATATCATGTTTCAGATGTGCATAATAATTATTGCAAAAATATTATTGAAGTGGAATACAGCTTTTATTTTAAAATCATCATTCTGTAAGGCAGGACAAATACCATGCTGTCTTCAACTGCATTAACTCAAAGTTATGCAATTTAGAAATCATCTCTCAAATGTGAACTTGTGGAAAAAAAAACTTTAATTGAAATATATTCTTCAGTAACCACAAAATATATAAATCTACCTTGTGTGCTCCAAATGCCTTTACAAACTCAGATTTTGCTTTGTGAAAGTAGAAGTGACTTCATCACTGTTCTGTACATAGCCTGTGCCTAGAGAAGAGATGTAGGAGGGACCCAGCAAACCCCACCCACTACAGACTGCCTGCAGAAAACTACAGGAGGGGGCGGAGACAAGACCAGTCACCCTGCACAAAGAGAGATAGCAGCAGTGACTGGTCTTTAGCACAGGAACCTCCTGTATAGAACAGAAGTTTCACACTAGATTACCTCACAGATCTGGAAGAAATACACAAAACACCAAAATTCAAGGGGGAATTAGCATGCCTCTTGTATTTGGACTATATTTTTTTATCACGGAGTACAGCTTAACCACTTGCCGACCGCCAACCGCAGGTTGACGGCGACAAAGTGGTGCGATATCGCAAATCGCCGTCATCTGACGACGGCTGCGAGATCGCGCACTGTGAGAGCGCCCGCGCGCTCAATGTGTTTGGGGAGGGCCAGGGAGAGGGTGCGGTGGCTTCGATTGCCGCCGGCTACCCGTGATGCCCCCCCCCCCCCGGAGTGAAAGAACGGAGGTCCGTGTAAGTAAACACGGACCTCCGTTCTGTGAAGGGGAAAGGACTGTGAACACAGCCTTCCTCTACACGGAAGCTGTGATCACTTCCCTTCCTCAGCTAGGGCAGTCTCCCCACAGTTAGAATACGCCCAGGGAACACAGTTAACCCTTAGAGCGCCCCCTGCAGGTTAACCCCTTCACTGCCAATGGCATTTACACAGTAATCAGTGCATTTTATAGCACTGATCGCTGTATAAATGCCAATGGTCCCAAAAAAGTGTCAAAATGGCCCGACATGTCTGCCCCAATATCGCAGTACCGCTAAAAATCGCAGATTGCCGCCATTACTAAAAAAAAAAACCCAAAAATGAATTCTCATCATCCGTAAACGCAGCCACTTTTGCGCAAACCAACCAATAAACGCTGATTGCGATTTTTTCCTGTCCATATTGACCCCCTTGATTAAGATTTTTATCTCTGTGTGAATAAATTCTGACAATGCCTTACAAAGTGTCTGCCTGTATTATTTGTAGCATTTTTGCATATTATAAACTGCATTTTTTTTTACATTTAATACCTAATCATTTGCCAGGATATAGTTTTTTTTACTTATTAAAACACATAAAGATATGTTTGTACTCTAAAGCTAGGATCACATTTATGCATGTGCAGTTGATATGTTTCTGCGGCGTGTTTTGCATTTTTCATATGCATTTTTAATTTGCTTTTAATGCTCTTTGCATTTTGGCCAAGGGAAAGCTATGTGTTGCTGTTGCTAGGAGGAGGTATCTTTTGTCATGCAGTAAAGCAAAGCAAAAACCCATAAAATAATGCAGATACAATACAGTAAAAACTTGGATTGCGAGCATAATTTGTTCTGGAAACATGCTTGTAATCCAAAGCACTCGTATATCAAAGCGAATTTCCCCATAAGAAATAATAGAAACTCGGATGATTCATTCCACAACCATTTATTCATAAGTCTTTCAGTTTATAGTCTATATAAAAAGATTATAGCAATGTGATAGGTTGTGTAACCATAAAATGTCCATCCACAAATGGCAGCGTCCACAAGGGGATTAGAAGCAAAATCCAGCAGGAGCTACAGAGTATAAAAGAGAAGAGAGGCGCCTCTAAGTGCAGCAATATGGTTATATTTAATGAAACACGGTTGATGATTAGAAGATGCACATCTAAGTATGCAGGCATCCGGTGTAAAGCTGTCCACTGTCAGTCTGCAATGGTGACCGGGAAGACTACCCTGCAGTAGAGCCATCTGAAAGCGAGGCTTGAAGCACTCATGGAGTGCAGTGTGGAAGGGTTGATGTCAATGGCGGTGCGGAGGACGGTCTATGTGGACAGCTTTACCCGGGATGCCTGCATACTTAGATGTGCCTGTTTTAATCATCAACCACATGAGTTGCTAAATGTTGTACCTTCATTAAATGTAACCATATTGCTACACTTAGAGGCGCCTCTATTCTCTTTTATACTCATTTGTAACGTGACGCTACTCTTATATCAAGACGTTGCTTGTATATCAAGTCAAAATTTATTTAAAAATTTTGATTGTCTTGCAAAACAGTCTCAAACCAAGGTTTTACTGTACATGCGTTTTGATGTGATTCCATTGAAGACTATGCAGCCAAAAAATGCACTGTGCTGCAGTGGCGGACGATCAATAAGGGGCGCTTGGGCGCCACCTCCCCGCCACTGACAAGAAAAAAAAAATGGAGCCGATTGGTCAGTCACAAAAGACTATGTATGTGCACTGAACAGGCGCACACACATAGTCTGATTGGCTGTCCTGAGCCAGTGACTGACTGGCATTGGATGCGGTGGGCGGGGGCGGGACTGTGACGGACATCCTGGCTGCGTGATTACTCACGCAGACGCAGCACTCCGCAGGGTTTCAGTCCCAACTCCCACGCAGCAGACCATACACTCCAGCACACTGTCCGCAAGCCAAGCTCTGCACACTGCCATCATGCTGTCTGCAAGCCGAGCTCTGCACACTGCCAGCACGCTGTTCGCATACCAAGCTCTGCACACTGCCAGCCTGCTATTAGATGGAGTAAGTGCAGGACTTTGTCCTGACTTTGGGGGGGGGGGTCTGTCAGTGCCGCGAGTCCCTATCTGGGGCTCTGTATACTGCTATATGGTGACTCTGTATACCGCTATCTGGGGCTCTGTATACTGCGATATGGGGACTCTGTATACTGCTATATGGTGACTCTGTATACCCCTATCTGGGGCTCTGTCTACTGCTATATGGTGACTCTGTATACTGCTATCTGGGGCTCTGTCTACTGCTATATGGTGACTCTGTATTCTGCTATCTGGTGACTTTGTATACTGCTATCTGGGGCTCTGTATACTGTGATATGGTGTCTCTGTATACTGCTATATGGTGACTCTGTATACTGCTATCTGGGGCTCTGTATACTGCTATATGGTGACTCTGTATACTGCTATCTGGGGCTTTGTATACTGTTATCTGGTGACTCTGTATACCCCTATCTGGGGCTCTGTATACTGCTATATGGTGACTCTGTATACTGCTATATGGTGACTCTGGGTAATGCTATCTGGGGCTCTGTATACTGCTATATGGTGACTCTGTATACTGCTATCTGGGGCTTTGTATACTGTTATCTGGTGACTCTGTATACCCCTATCTGGTGACTCTGTATACCTATCTGTAATGCTGTATAACCGACCTGGTCATGCTGGGATGTATACTCCTAACACAAGGGGTGGAAACTATAAGGGGTGGGGTTTATGAGAAGTGGGAGGGGTCAAAAAGGAAGGGCAGGATCCCTCCCCCCATCCTAAGATTTCACCAGCTGCCACTGCCGTGCTGAGTGTAAAAAAAGTCCCTGCACCTTTCCAGAAAACTAATGGGAGGAAACTGTGTAGATGTGAACTGGGCCATAGGAAATAAGGTAAATGAATCATAGTGCATTTCTGCAGATCTGCAAATGCACTACAAAACGCATAGATGTAAACCTAGCTCTCTGTGTAGGTTGGGGTACCATTGAGATTCAACAGCAACATGCATATACTGTGTGTTGTGCTGCACATGCATTAAAAATAGGGTGACCAGATGTCCCCGGTTTCAGGGGATAGTCCCCGGATTGAGGACACTGTCCCTGGACCAAATCTGTCTCCGATTTTGTCCCCTGATTGGATTTGAACAGGGGCCCAAGCCATTTCCAAGACAGTCAGTGCAGAGTTAAAAAAAAAATCTATATTACCCCCCCCCCCCCACTCTGCTGCTCCTACTAGCTTGGGGGGTAATTCCCGCTTGCCTTGGCTCAAGTCCCGGCCAGCCGCCTGCCTGCATACCTCCTTGCCTTCTACAGCGGAGTAATCTTCCTCTGCTCAGTTCCGCTCCCCACCCAGTAGTAGCCGGGGCCCGAAGAGAGGCTGTGAGGCGGGCAGTGGTGGTGACTGGCAGAGAAAGGCAGCTGAGCTCAGCTGACAGCGTCCAGCAGCAGCAGCAGATGGGAAGTGGATCCAATTGTGGGGCTGCCAGTGCCTTCAAGGCTTCAACACAGGTGTGCTTTGGGGGTGTCTGTGAATAGACTACATTGCACTGTGTCTGTCTCTCTGGCATAATGGATGGGGTCATAACTCAGGCAGCAGGCATTCTATCATGGCTCTTGCTGGCATTGCACTGCCACAGTGGGTCACATAACATGGCTGCTGAGACAGGGATCTGTGCCTTCCCTAAGGCCCCTTTCACACTGGGACTGCCCGAGCTTCAGCGGTAAACCTCTGCTAATTTAGTGGCGATCTACCGCTGTAATAGCAGCGCTATGGCGCCACTATTCGGGCGGCAGCAGGGCACTTTTGACCCCCCACAAGGGGTTAAACAGGGGTTAAAAGTGCCGGCGCTCCCGGAGCGGTGTACAGCCGATACGGGAGCATTGCCCATTCACTCCAATGGCAGGGACAGTGGAGGAGCGGTGTATACACCGCTCCCCACATTCCTCTAAAATCGTGCTTGCATGATTCTCTTCAACGCTGCGCTAGCGCAACGCCTAAGTGAGAAAGCATCCATTGAGATGCATGAATAGTTTTTTATAGCGTTATTTTAGCGGTAATTTTACTATTTCTATAACGCTGTAATAACGTCCCAGTGTGAAAGGGGCCTTAGTAAAAGCAACCTCCCCCACAGTGAGAAAACACTTATTAGACACACATTTAACCCTTTGATTGCCCAAGATGTTAACCCCTTCCCAGCCAGTGTCATTAGTACAGTGACAGTGTATATTTTTAGCACTGATCACTTTATTAGTGTCACTGGTTCCCACAAAGTGTCACTTAGTGTCCGCCACAACATCGCAGTCCCGCTCTAAGTCGCTGATTGCCGCCATTACTAGTAAAAATAAAATATGTCCCTGGATTTCATTTTAAAAATCTGATCACCTTAATTATGCACAGGTGTAAATGCAGCTAAGGCAGGTGAGAAATGCGGCGAAAGGATGTGTACATTAAAAGAAAAAGAAAAAGAAAACTAAATTTCAGACTGCTTTGAAAATGAGATTAGACCTGCAACAGCTTGAATTACATTATTGATTTTGTGAACAAAGATCTACACTTAGAAGGCACTTGACCAATCGTTCCAGAAAGCATTTACAGTCCATAAACATCCTTGGATATTGGTTTTTATGTGAACTTGAAAAGTCTCTCTATTCATTCTTGTTCTAGAAGGAACTCCCAGGCAATCTACTTGTTTGCAGTACTGTAGAAGAATACTAAGTTCTCTGCAAATACTAAAAAAGTGAATTTGTAAAGTCTGCCTCCTTACTGGAGTGGTCAAACTGATATGCTCATGAAATGATCCACTCAAATTCCACACTTTCACAGAATGTGAGTGCAAACTTCTCTAACCTTTCTTGCAGTACATAGAAAACCTATGCTTGTTGAATCTGTATGCTCAACTCTGCCATCTACTGGACATTACTCAGTATTGCACCTTGATCCATTTTGAGGTTTAACCATTTCAGCCCCAGAAGGATTTACCCCCTTAATGACCAGAGCATTTTTTGCAATAGGGCACTACGTTGCTTTAACTGACAATTGTGCGGTCATATGACATTGAACCCAAACTAATTTATGTCCTTTTTTTCCAACAAAGAGCTTTCTTTTGGTGGTATTTAACCACTTCAGCCCCGGAAGGATTTCCAGCTTTAGGACCGGAGCCCTTTTTGCGATTCGGCACTGCGTCGCTTTAACTGACAATTGTGGTGGTTTTCTTTCGAGAAACAACCTTTTTTTCCTGTATTTAATCAAACCCAAGTTACAGTATACTGGCGTGTTAACAGTCAATTTCGTTGCATCACGGGATAACGTTTTTTACGAGACCAGTAATTCCCCCATTTAGGAAGACCCCGACTTTACCAATTTGGAGTTTTACCTAGTTCCACGTTATGACTCATTACAGGTCATCTACCGTCTCAACTCGTATGTCTAAGTTGTTCGTATCCAAAAGATACATGACGTTCTTTCCAATCTCTTCAAACGTGAGTGTAAGACACTTTCACACCTTAAACTCACCTAGTAAAGTACTCGTATAGTC
>BLSH010458577.1:736637-750918 GCA_018402905.1 Glandirana rugosa | reverse complement strand
CCATCTCCCATGCCAAGGAACCTGAGTGGTACCTGTGGAGCGAGGGCTGGCCATCAGGGGGTGGAGAGGCATCCATCTGCAGAGAGAGACGAAGAATAAAATGCCAGGGTACAGAGCATCCAGAGCCTGGAGTGCCCAGACTTCAGATCCAGATCCCCCCCCTCTCCCCCGCCGCCCACCTTACCTGAGGAGGTCACTCACGCAGCCCAGGGGAGCTGCTGCAATGCCCGCATGCATTCCCGAGGCTGGGTGGGGCTACCCGGCCATTTACAACGCAGCGTGACGTCATTGCCCGGTGCCGCCGGGAACCCGCATGTCCATGCACGAGCCGGGCCTCATTCTCATCCCGCGGACACACATGCGCAGAGCGGCCGGCGAGACACAGGGAGGTTGGTAGCAGTGGCCGTAGCAATCTTCAGGTAGGTGAACCATCCACTTGGTCCAAACGGAGGACAAAAAAGGAGCACGGCAATCAGGACAGAGCAAAGATTTATGGGAGAGGAGTCCTATGGGGTAGCTGTGGAAGCGGAGCCACCCACACGTCTGCTGCCATGGCGTCTGCCAGGAAAAGAAGGTTTACTGACATCGATGTTTTTCAAAAAAAGTAATTTACAAAGAGCTGTGTGAAGTTGGCAGTTATTTTTGCGGCACAAATCAGCGCAAACGCGGCACAAATAAATGGTATATTTTTATTCAGGTTTTACAAACGTGGGATGCCAACTTCACAGCTTTAATAAAGAGACTTCTATAGGAGAATTTTCTGGAGTGCTGCTTTGCTTGGTTAAGAGAACTGTGCATGGCCCAACCTTTTCTGGCCTTCGTTCTCTTTATGTTCAGAAGATGACGTATAGGAAGGATGTTCTCCTGTGACAAAATACTCAGCATGTGGCGGCTATTGCCCACTATATGCTGATAGCGCACAGCCGCGCTGCAGCCGGGACAGAGCCTGACAATACTGTCAAGATCCACCCTGCCGCCTGATTGACAGCTGGCTCTGCCTCACTAGAGCCTGAGCCAGCTGTACCTGCCCCTCCCCTGTGCGAGGGGGGGGAGGGGGGCGGATCCCTGTGGGGGGTGGCAAAACTACGCATGTGAAGTAAAACCTTGTGTACAAAATCCACCAAACCAGCAATACGCGACACAAAAGAATGGAGCGTTTGTTTTTAAATTTCAGCAACATGGGGTGCAAAGTGGGCGGGGCTTGCATTAAATTGAATGTTTAATATCTCGGAAACGAAAGTGGCGCAAACGTTTATTTTTGCGGTGCAAACCAGCGCAAACGTGGCGCAAACAAATGGCGCGTTTGTTTTTAAATTTCAGCAACATGGGGTGCAAAGTGGGCGGGGCTTGCATTAAATTGAATGTTTAATATCTCGGAAACGAAAGTGGCGCAAACGTTTATTTTTGCGGCGCAAACCAGCGCAAACGTGGCGCAAACAAATGGCGCGTTTGTTTTTAAATTTCAGCAACATGGGGTGCAAAGTGGGCGGGGCTTGCATTAAATTGAATTTTTAATATCTCGGAAATGAAAGTGGCGCAAACGTTTATTTTTGCGGCGCAAACCTGCGCAAACGCGGCGCAAACAAATGGCGCGTTTGTTTTTAAATTTCAGCAACATGGGGTGCAAAGTGGGCGGGGCTTGCATTAAATTGAATGTTTAATATCTCAGAAACCGAACCGGCGCAAACGCTCATTTTTGCGGCGCAAATCAGCGCAAACACGGCGCTAACGAATGGTATATTTTTATTCAGGTTTTACAAACATGGGGTGCCAACTTCACACAGCTGTTGATCTCACCAGAAATGTGGTGTCCTTGTCATCCCTGTTAGCTGAGAAGAAATCCTTATCTTTCTTGTGTAAACTACTTGTCCCAAAATCCACTATGTAATGGAAATGTTGGATGTCCAGCCTTAGTCCAATCACGGCTCCCTTTATGGATAGTGGATATAATGGAGAAATGAGTGTAGACATGAAGCAACCAGAAGTATGCTCTTTGCTTAGTTAGACAAAAAAAATGAAAACAAAAGAAAGCCCCTACATCTGTGGACTGGTTAGCTTAAGGGTCCTTTCACATGGGCTTGTCCCTGTACGGACTGCTCTTTGCTCAGCGGGGGATCGACAGGTCTCACTGTGCGGAGATGGACCTGTCACAGCCCCGTTGTCCTCAATGGAGTTTGGATGAAAACGGACCGCCTGTCTGATCCGATCATATCCGATCCGATTCTCCAGATGAATGGAAAATAGGGTTTCAATTGTCTGGATTCCGACAGAATCGGATCAGATATCGATGGATTTCAGCAGACATGTCACCGCTGACATCCGCCGCTCCGTAGGCCTGAATGGAGTGTCCGATCAGGTCCGCCTGAAAAACAGACAGGCGGACTTGATCGGAAAACCTGTGTGAAAGGGACCGTTATGATTTTGGGTTTAGATACTTATAGGGACTCTGCCCTATGCTATTGTGTAACTAAATACATTTAGTGTGTGTTGAGGCTAGGCTATAGTCAGGCTAATCTATTGTTTACCTTTTTCTTGGCACACCCACACTATACTACATGCAGGTCTTCCATAATCTTAGTGGGTTGACTACTTCTGCCTGTGGGCAGGACTATCACTGATTAATGCATTTGTATCTGACCCAACCAATCCCTGAGGAGAGGGTTCAGAGGTGTGGCTTTGGAAGGTGATAAATGTTTTGGGTTACCTAAACAGGGTGTTCTTTCCTGGGGGGCTTGTGTCAGAGGCTTATGGATTTTTGAGTTCCCTTCTAGAGGTCGTTTTTCAAGTGGACAAGAAGATAGCTGCCTTCAGCTTTAACAAACATTCTGTGCTAAGAAGTCTCTTAGGAGGGCTGTGTGAAAGCTGCTAATGGACATGCAAGAAGGATTTCCTGCCAACAAATCAAGATACCTTTAACAGATATCAGAAGGCCAAGAGCCAGATTTATTAGAGAGAGAACCATTGCTACTTAAGAAAGACTGTAACTGCTCCTATTTATAGGGTTTTAGATCCTCCTGGCTGCTATTATAGGGTCAGTAATTACCAAGAGGCTTCTACAAAATGGTCTGCTGCTACTATTACTGGTACTACCATCAAAACATCTGTCCCTATTTTTGTGCTACTTTTATGTATCCTGTACCATAAACTACAATTGATTTCAGTAAAAAAAAAAAAAAAAAATAGACTAAAGTGATTGGCAGCCAACTCATTTTTTACCCCACCATACCCCAAGGACCCAGAGATTAAAATGTTAGTTAACCACACCATTAAGGGGTCGTTCTGCACCACCCCAGGAGGAGGAGTGCTACATACCATTTGAAATGCATGTATTATACCTATTAGTATTATCACCGTTAAATGGAAGCTATACTCTCTTGCGAAGCTAAAAACACTGGTAGAATCTTTAGCCTTCAACACTATCAGGTGTGTTGGGTGCCCACAGGGAAGGACTATATTTTTTTGGGATCAGGGGCAAACACAATCCACAAGCCCTTTTAGGGTGGAGGCACAATCATATAAGTTAAAGAATATATGCTGCACTGTCACAATTGGGGGTTAGGCTCAGAGGCCACTGCCTATAGCAGGTAATGCAGGCTCACCTGAGGCGCAGGGTCTAAGCACTTCACCAGAGTTCCTGATGGTGGAGATGGGTTTTGCTACGTGCCAGTGCCACAGTCACTGTCCTCAGGATCACCCCTCCAGGAGGTGAGCAAACTGGGGTGCGGTAGCACATATAGCAGGTAGAGATAAAGCAGTAGCATAGGAGGTAATCAAGTCAAAGGTCAGTAACAAGTGGTTGTAGGTTGAAATCAAATGGAAGCATAGTCAAGGAACAAGCCAAAGACAGGTGGAATTATCTTGTTGATCTAGGGGTATGAGTATTCTGCTGTTTTCCACATATTTTCTTTAAGTCCAAATCCTTCCCATTGAACCAGATACAAATTGTTTGGCGGGGGGAAGGGGGGTGAGGGTTGTGCCCCTCTATCAGAACACAATAGCACAGCAGGGGAGATTGCTATACTAACATTCAATTGTTAGTACAGCGGCTCCAGCCTGAGTTGTCAGTTTTTCAGTTTTTTACTAGTGCAGGCAGTCCCCTAGTTACAACCATCCGACTTACAAACGACTCCTACTTACAAACGGAGGGAGACAACAGGAAGTGAGAGGAAATCTCCCCCTAGGAAGGGAAATTCACTCCTGTAAGAGTTATTATGGGAAAAAGGTGTCTCCACTGATGCTTTATCACCAATCCTTGTTTCCACAACAACCCAAAATTTTCAAAATCCAATTATCATTGGGACAGGCAGTGAGGTGAAATCTTCTGAACGGGGGCTCAGACAGCAAAAAAAACATTGCAGGGGTGTTAACCCTTCCCTATGCTATCCAAAAAGCTTAAAAATAGTTTTTTTGGCTGAAGCCACACTTAAAAAATGTACCTGTTCTGACTTACAAACAAATTTGACTTAAGAACAAACCTACAGACCCAATCTTGTTTGTAACCCGGGGACCGCCTGTAGTGTGTACAAGGCTTAAATTCTCATCAAGCCACTCCCTGAGCACCTTTAATTCCGTTTCTGACAGATTAAAAAGTGACCAAAAGGAATTTCTTCCCTGAGAGGAGTTGAATGGGAGAAATGCTAGGGGGATGAGGAGGTGATCAGCATTCTTTTTATCACAGATGTCTTGGAACTCGTAGTACTGTGGAGGAAGCTTGTCAAACATCTGGGTAGTTACCATATCAACTTGTTCTTTGATATTCCTTGATCGGTAGAGAACTTGTTTGACAAGGTTCTATGCAATGTTCTTTGCAATGGGGGGGGGGGGGGGCATTTATAGTCTGGATTATGGGTGGAAAACCAAAGAATGCCCAAGATGACAGAAAATCTGGGTGATGTAATCAGCTGCAAGTTGATAGTTTCACGATGGTGGTCCCCAAATTTGCGTTCAAGGTGAACCGTTTCATGAGTAGCAGGACCTGAACATAAAGGTGAACCATCAACCGTCTCCATGTCAATAGGGGTTGGTTTATTTCTTGTTTAAATATTAGTGCTTTTGGCAAATTCTATGTTCACAAAGTCCATAAAATGTTATTTAATTTCTTTGTTTTCCAAAAAATGGGGACAAAATTTACAACTTCAAATGATTCGCAAAACTTTTTACTAAATACCTTGAGACTATCTGCGTTCCAAAAAGGGTCTTTTGGGGGGGTCGGAGGAGGGTATTTGTACTGTCTTCAATTTTTTTGGTATTTTTTTAAAAATAAATGTTGTTTGCGTACAGCTTTGCGTGACCGAGAAGTTGCCAGTAAAATTAGCACAGTAGGTGCTGCCTCAATAAACAAAGTCCAATGTTCACCACTTCTAGGAGACTGTAGAATAATATAACTGTTGAATTTTTGTATCCTTAGTTACCTTACCTGACCATAGCCTTTTGGTTGGACAATAAAGAAGAAGAATCACATTGATGAAGTGATCCTCCTGCTCTCCCCTCCTGTAAGCACACTTAGCATTAGGCTGAAAAAGCACTAGGAAAAGTAACAGAGCTCTGATTGATAGTGCTGACTAGACTCCTACCTGCTATGAAGGGGGTAAAAGGAACTGATATTGAGATAGATTCCAGTACACATGCTAGCTCAATGCTGAACTACAGTTAGTATATTTTATGTTGAATGAATAACAGAACAAAATTATATTTTTTATACATTTGCTTGGAGTTACAGTTGCTAGGCGGCAGTTGCACTGGAGCTTCAGCGCATACACAGTTTCTCTCCGTATATTAGGTAGCTAAGAAATAATGACAAGCACTAAGCCAAGGCAATAAAACAATGACAGTAATGCACTTATTACAGAAAGCACAGTGGTGTCATTAACATATACAGGCTCAGAGTCAGCCTGAAATGGACTGCTTAGTGTATCAACGTGTAGCCATGCTTCTTTACTACATTATAGTAAACATACATCAGTGGTCCTTAACCTCGGTCCTCAAGTACCCCCAACAGGCCATGTTTTGGGAACTTCCCTTAGATAAAATAGCTCTTATCAATAACATTGATATTAATTTAAAGCATCTGTGCAAAGTAAAGGAAAACCTGAAAACATGGCCCATTGGGGGTACTTGAGGATCAAGGTTGAGAACCACTGACATTATAATTCTTTACACTGTAAGTCTATATTGGTTTGGTTCACTTATTTTTTTTTTTACTAGGTTCATACATTTTTTAAATTGGAACTTTAATCCCAAAGTTTTTCACAGTATCAGTATCAATCTCAGTTGCTTTTAAGATCAAAAACTCACCAGTAGAAAACACTATTGGCTCTCCTTTAATCAACTATTCCACTGAAAGAGAAATATTCTCCTCCGGAATCAAGTGCCAAAGAATTTCTGGGGTGACATGATCAGTCATTATTGGTGTCACGTACTTGGTGGTGGAGTCTGCAATTGCTGAGGACAGCCTCTCTTGCAATCCTGACTCAGGAACTCCTGATATAGTGACAGGAAGCTCAAGAGTGCAGAATGGCACGAGTGCTTGACAGGAACACAGGTGCGATGGTCACAGGCCGGGCTGAGGGGTGCAGCTAGATGGAGAGGTGGAGAAACTCCGGGAACAGCTGATGATAGCCCCCTCCGGCTAGACCAAGCAGGTGATGCTAGGTGAGAAGTCCAGCGACAGACCGGAACAGACAGCAGGCAGGCAGATCAGGAACCAAGGAGCAGACAGGAGAATGGTAGAACACAGGCCGGGTCGGCAACGGGCTGGCAGCGTGGTACCAAGGAGCAGGCAAAAGGATCGTCAGGAATAGCCAGAGGTCAGGGCAGGCGGATAGTAGTGATGTCAGGAGCAGGCCGGTAGATCAAAGGACAGGTTCAGCAGGTAAACGGATAGCAGGGATCACAGGAACGTTGTAGACCAAACGGCATTGATCCCATGTCACCGTCCGGTTTAAATAGCCCCATTAGCGCCAATAATGGTTACGAACGGGAATGCGCGCCTCCGTGTGCGCACAAACGTTCATGCATGCGCCTGCGCACCGCGTTCCTTCTTATGGATACATGGGTTCTTCGTCTTTCCTGACAATTGGTTTCTTGCGCTCTAAAGCTTGGTACACACAGCTAGTTTTCTTTTCGTTCAACCGAGGGGACTGAACGAAAAAAAAAAACGAGGAGCTCACGATACTAACAATGCAATATTAGTACAGCGATATCCCCACTTTGCTGAAAACCTGAAAACAAGGCCCATTGGGGATACTTGAAAATCGAGGTTGAGAACCACTGACATACATTATAATTCTTTACACTGTAAGTCTATATTGGCTTGGGTCACTTTTTTTTTATTAGGTTCATACATTTTTAAAAATTGAGCTCTCAAAGTTTTTCACAGTATCAGCGTCAATCTCAGTTGCTTTTAAGATCAAAACTCACCAGCAGCGGCGGCCGGTCAATAAGGGGCGCTTGGACGCCGCCTCCCCCCAGCTGACAAGAAAAATTGAAAAAAAAAAAGTCAGCCTGACCCCCTACAGGAGGCACCGGTATATTAACTTTTTTTTCTCTCGACTCCTTGCTTGCTTCTGACAGCAAGTAGTGAGCTGATTGGTCAGTCATAAAAGACTGTGTATGTGCGCTGAACAGGTGCACACACATATTCTAATTGGCTACCTATCTGGTGGCTCTGTATACTCCTATCTTGCTGGCTCTGTATACTCCTATCTGGTGGCTCTGTATACCCCTATCTGGTGGCTCTATATACCCCTATCTGGTGGCTCTGTATACTCCTATCTGGTGGCTCTGTATACTGCTATCTGGTGGCTCTGTATACTCCTATCTGGTGGCTCTGTATACCCCTATCTGGTGGCTCTGTATACTCCTATCTGGTGGCTCTGTATACTGCTATCTGGTGGCTCTGTATACTCCTATCTGGTGGCTCTGTATACCCCTATCTGGGGCTCTGTATACTCCTATCTGGTGGCTCTGTATACTGCTATTTGGTGGCTCTGTATACTGCTATCTGGTGGGACTATATACCCCTATCTGGTGACTCTGTATACCCCTGGGATGGGTCTGGCGCTCCCATCCTAAAATTTCACCAGCCGCCACTGCTCACCAGTAGAAAACACTGTTGGCTCTTCTTTATTCAACTATTCCACTAAAAGAGAATTATTCTTCTTCGGCATCAAGTGCCAAAGAATTTCAGGGGGTGACATAATCAGTCATTATTGGTGTCCTGCGCTCTAAAGCTCGGCAGACACAGCTAGTTTTCTTTTCGTTCAACCCAGTGGACTGAACAAAAAAAAAAACAATGAAATATTAGTACAGTGATATCCCCCTCCCCCCCAACACCAGAACACACCAGCCATTGGATGCTGGGCAGCTGTTGGTTTTCCAGACATAGTAGGTAGGCAGAATTTGGTTATTAGCGTTTTGGCTTTTGTTCACATCCATTGATCAGTATGGGGCAAACAGAGATAACAGTCTAGGTTAGTAAACATACAAGAAAAAATATTCCCCTAGTGTGGGGAAAAATAGGAAGGCTAGATTGGTGACAAAGAGTATGGACCACTTAATTGCCAAAAAGTGTAATTTTATTCAGTATCAAAATTATAATCACCTAAAAAAATAAACCTAGGGTACGGATTGGGAAACACACAAAACCACTTAAACATTGCATGACTAGCATGCTGACATGTAGCAAGAACACAAACAAATAACATAAAACATATAAACAAAATGGTCTGGACGCCAAGTGTTCTGACACATGGGATGCCGCCATGGCTCAAGTTGCCGTATGTCTGTATCAAATGGAGCTTCCTAAAGCCTCGTACACACGGTTCAATTGTTGTACGACCGCGATTCTGATTTTTGTCAAAAGTGCGTGTCCATAATTTTGTAAAGCATACTGACTATCCAAAAATTCTCGTTCGACCTGAACTTAAGGTCAGAAGTGACGTAATGTTTTGAATATTTTTTGCATCTTTTTTTCCTTTCTGAGCATGCATAGTCTCGGTCGTATGATTTTTTTCATACGAAAACTATACTAACGGAACGAAAATCGGACTTGCATTGTCGTACGAAAAAAAATTTCTAGCCTGCACATCCAGCTTTTGTCTAACGAAAAATCAAAATCCGCTGTCAAAAGGAGTATACTAATGGTAAGAATTTTCGGACGACAGGCCGTTGAATGAAAATTCCCGTCCGAAAATCGGATCGTGTGTACGAGGCTTTAGGTAGTACTGTCGTGTGTCAGCCCCTTGGTGGCTTGAGCTGGGGGAAATGTTGTTACCTAGTAGGAGGCAACTGGAGTAAATGCTGGTAATTCCTGCATATTCTGGATGCCCACTGGATCCTACTGTCCCATACAGTCTTAAGGGAAGGAAATTGCGCTGATGTCTGTCATTGACTCAAAGTTCCTGTGAGATATTTTCAATAATTGTGCACAGTAGATAATAGGCAGGACCCTGGGTTTGTAAAGTCCTAGTACTGAGAAGAGTATCTGGTGGCTCATTCACCTATGGTGGTATGGAAAGTAGAATGGATATGTAACATACCCGGGTTCAGCGGGTGGCGATAAACAAAGGTGTAAACCTGACTTGTGATTAGTAACCCCTTGACTACTCACAGCCCTGCTGTGTGTATATATGAGGATAACTGTCATGGTCCTGGTGGTGGAGTCTGTCTTGTGCAGGGAACAACCGCTCTTGCGCACCCGATTGAAGGACCCCTGGTAGAGCAGACAGGAAGTCCAAGAGTGCGGATGGCATGAGGGCTGGATGGTCACTGGTGATGGTGTGATGATCCAGGTGGTCGTGCAGATCAGAGGGATGGTCGTGCAGACTGGGTCGGCAAAGGGCAGGCTGTACGGTACAGATGGGTCAGGCAGAAGAGTGGTCAAGTCCAAGCAAGGTTCGTTATCAGGCTGGCAACAGAAGTACAGGAGGATCAGACAATCGGATGGCCGTGGAAAGCCGGGGTCGGTGCAGGCAGCAGATCAGCAGGTCAGGTCAGGCTGGGTCAACAGGAAACAGATAGTAACACAGGAATAGAGGTTTGAGCTGGGGCTCACAGGTCACAGATGCTGTAGAACGGACTGCTGCTGGGTCCTGTAGGTTCAAATAGAGCTTTCCGGCGCGAGGGCACGCGCACGGGAGCGCACACACAAGCGGACGCGCGCACCACCGCGGAAAACGGCAAAAGGGCACCGACTGACAGCTTTTTCCTAACATTGCCTCCCCCCAAGTGGCAGCCTCCGGATGCCTTGCCGGGTGCCGCCGTCTGTCTTCTGAAGGCCTGGATTAATCCAGGTGCGTGGATGTTCTCTTCTGGCTCCCAAGAATTTTCTTCAGGACCATACCCTTTCCACTTTATCAGGTACTGGGTAGATCCAGCCCTCCTCCGACAGTTCAAAATGGCTTCTACCTCAAACTCCTCCTCTCCGTTTAATAGAATTGGATCTGGCGGGCCTGTCCTCCATCCTGGGAATGAGTCAGGGACAACAGGTTTCAGCAGCGAAATATGGAAGACCGGGTGGATGTGTAGGGAAAGGGGAAGATCCAGTTCAAATGCCACCCTGTTGATTTTCCTCCTGATTGGAAATGGCCCCAAGAATCTTGGGCCTAGCTTCTTTGAGGGGCAAGAAAGCTTAAGATTCCTAGTGGATAACCACCGGGCTGGAGCTCTAACTCCCCCCCGCCTTCTTTTGCCAAAAGCTTCCTTGTTCAGTTCCTGGGTCCTTGATAGGGTCTCCTGCAGGAGTTTACTGTTAGTCTGGAGAAAGCTTGCGATATCCTGTGCTGCAGGAATGGGGCTTTCGGTGTTCAGCTCAGGCAAGAATGTGGGATGAAACCCATAATTGGCCCAGAATGGGGACTGCTGGGTGGCCGAGTGGATGGTGTTGTTGTAAGCAAACTCAGCCAGCGGTAGCAGTGCAATCCAATCATTTTGAGAGAACGATGAAAAGCAGTGTAGGTACTGTTCTAAAGTCTGGTTCATTCTCTCTTTCTGGCCATTAGTCTGCGGGTTATAAGCAGATGAGAATGCAAGCTCAATCTCCAAAGTTGCACACAGAGCCTTCCAGAATTTAGATGTAAATTGGACCCCACGATC
Source organism: Glandirana rugosa (assembly GCA_018402905.1). NCBI lineage: Eukaryota > Metazoa > Chordata > Amphibia > Anura > Ranidae > Glandirana > Glandirana rugosa. The sequence goes on along the minus strand of BLSH010458577.1, from coordinate 739,824 downwards.
GGATACAATATTGTTAGGCATTCCATGGAGCCGGACTATTTCTTTAATAAAAGTGATAGCCGCTGTAGGAGTCCCCTTCATAGGTAGTGTTGGATGGTAACATGGTTTAATATCATAGTTCTGGAATGTCACTGATATGGCAGGCCGGAGTTGGAGTTTACAAGTGGTCTAATCACTGTGTGGTAAAGAAAGCCATCTGGCATAGTTGGAATTCACAAGTTGACCCAGCGGGGTGTTGGTAATAAGAAGTCATAATGTATAGCCATATCCTACCAGGAAGTGTCCATACGCCCCCTGCGATGTGAGGTGTAGGGGTAGAGAAAGCCAGAGGAGATCTCCTGGGGAGGTGCAAATTAACATTTCCTGATTCCCTGACATCAAAGGGACCATCTGACCACTAACGATGGTGGGTCAGGTGTGAATGATAAATGGACATATACTGCCTCTAGTGGACAATCCAGGCATGTGTCCTAGAGACAGACTCAAGGAAAGGAAGTCTGTCACCATTGGACAGAATGCAGAAGTAGGCTGGCGCTGGGCGGGTGTGTGTGGATGATGCATGAATGGGTTTAAAAGCCTGCACCTCGTGATGGCCTTCCTGTGGTCCTCTTTTCCCTCTTCCATCAGGCCAGCCAGAACAACATTTTGAGGACAGCCTAAGTATCACCTTTTGTTATCTATGTTATAGGCTCTATGGTATTTTCTTATAGTGTTTTGATGTTAGAATCTCTATTTTTCTTATAATAAATGTAATCCTTACTTCATTAAAGCAGAGTGATTGATTATTTATATATATATATATATATATATATATATATATATAGGCTAACTGTATTATCATACTATTATCATTACTGTTATCACAGCTTTAGTAGACTAACGAATTAGAGGAATAGACAATTAATATATAGTTACAAATAAACTTGGGGAACCCATAACCACCCCATTTTTATTTCAGGTAGGAAATGTGCCATCTTCATCATGCGGTCCACGACCACGAAGATGGTGGAGTATCCTTCAGACGGGGGCAAATCTACAATAAAGTCCATAGCCAGTTGCGACCATGGGCGCTTGGGTACCAGGAGAGGGTTCAGGAGGCCCCAGGCTTTGGCCTTATCTGTTTTATTCCGAGCACAAATGGGACAGGCACTGATGTATTCCTTGCAGTCTTCTGTAACATTCGGCCATCAGAAGGATTGGGAGAGTAGTTCAGCGGTTTTCCGCGAACCAAAATGTCCGGCTAATTTGTGGTCGTGGCAGAGACCCAGGATCCTGAGGCGTAGGTTTACCGGAACAAACACTTTGCAACCAAACCACCACAGGCTGTCCTTGACGGTCAGTCTGGTGTCGCTGGGGTTAGTGGAACCTGCCAGGTCTCACCGTATTTGGGACAACATGTCCTCATTGGTCAGCAGGAAGTTCCTTGCCGGGTGTATGGTATCAGGCGGAGCAGCATTTCCTGGCTCAGAGAACATCCTGGAGAGAGCGTCAGGCTTGCCGTTTTTTTATCCTGGCCGGTAAGTCAGGTGGAAGTGGAACCTGGAGAAGAAGAGTGCCCAGCGGACCTGCTGGGGTTTCAGTCTCTTGGCTGTTCTGAGCTACTCCAGGTTCTTGTGGTCGGTGTAAATAAGAATAGGGTGTGCGGCTCCCTCCAGCAAGTACCGCCATTCCTCTAGAGCCGACTTAATGGCCAGCAGTTCCCTGTTTCCCACGTTATAGTTCCTCTCTGGTGCCGACAGCTTGCGGGAGAAGAAAGCTACTGAGTGGAGCAAGGCCTTGGTGCCTTGGCGCTGGGAGAGGATGGCCCCTACTGTGGTTTCTGAGGTGTCCACTTCAAGGATGTACGGTAGATCAGTGTCTGGATGCTTTAGGATGGGAGCGGAGGTGAACAGGGATTTGAGATTCTGGAAGGCGGTTTGGGCTTCGGGGGACCAATGGAACTGGACCTTCTGTTTGGTCAGCTGCGTGATTGGTTCCACATTGGCTGAGAAGCCCTTAATGAACTTTCTATAGAAGTTTGCGAAGCCCACGGACCTCTGAACTCCCTTTCTGTCTGTTGGTGCGGGCCACTCCAGGATAGTGGAGACTTTTTGAGGATCCATATGGACAGGAAGTCCAAGAGTGCGGGATGGCACGAGGGCTGGATGATCACTGGTGATGGTGTGATGATCCAGGTGGTCGTGCAGATCAGAGGGATGGTCATGCAGGCTGTGTCGGCAACGGGCAGGCTGTGCAGTACAGATGGGTCAGGCAGAAGTGTAGTCAAGTCCAAGCAAGGTTCGTTATCAGACTGGCAACAGAAGTACAGGTGGATCAGACAATCGGATGGTCGTGGAAAGCCGGGGTCGGTGCAGGCAGCAGATTAGCAGGTCGGGTCAACAGGAAACAAATAGTAACACAGGAACAGAGGTTTGAGCTGGGGCTCACAGGTCACAGACGCTGTAGAACGGACAGCACTTGCTGCTGGGTCCTGCAGGTTCAAACAGAGCTGCACCACCACGGAAAACGGCAAAAGGGCACCAAACACCTGGACTGGCAGCTTTTTCCTAACAACAGTATGTACAGCATATCACCTTCCAAGGGAATGAGTATAGTACAAAGGTTCTTGCATTTAATTGAGACTTTTTGGAGAAGCTGGAGTAGAGGTGCGTACAGTCACATCATGGCATCAAGAAATGTAATCATGACAGTCTCAGCCAATGGCATTAGTACTTTACCCCTATCCATTCAAGTTTCCTGCTGACCCCCGTCTGGGCAGATCTCCACAAAGAATGCTCCGCTCCTTACTGGTCCCAAGTGGTTTCTGCTGTGTAGGTGTGGGACATAGTCAGGGCTGACTGTGTCCAGCGTCTAATAAACACCTCTAGACGGGTCTGCCCCCAGTCGTCCTTTGAACTTACCTATCCCCATTTCATGATTACGGTAACCGACTCTGACAGTACTAATGTAAAGAACTACGGTACTACACTGACATGCGTGGAGATGAGGTCGAAGAGGTTTTTCAGAGTTAATTTACGTTCTTGGAAACATGATATGAGTAAGGGAACCTTCCACTATACGACATGTATGACAACAATCCTTTTTCGACGGTCAGGTCCACAAACCACGGGAAAACGGCAAAAGGCACCACCACGTCGAGACAAACTTGGACGTCCTGGGTCGTCGTTCACGACAGGCAAGATGTCGC
>BLSH010458577.1:717951-731440 GCA_018402905.1 Glandirana rugosa | reverse complement strand
AAAAATTGTCAGGATATTGGATGAGCTTAACACCTCTTGATTATGCCTCTCAGTTCCTCTAGCCAGGTGTTTGGAAATGGCATTTGGAACCCTCTCAGACAGCTAAGTATCATTACATCAAGTTCCTTTTACTTCACACACAACTTAATTATCTCATGTAAGACCTAAATCTTTGACACACAGGGGTTGATTTACTAATACCGGAGAGTGCAAAATTGGTGCAGCCCTGCATAAAAACCAATCCATGTTTTCTTGTCAAAGCTTAATTGAACAAGCTGAATTTAGAGGCTACCATGCACGGCTGCACCAGATTTTGCACTCTCCAGTTTTAGTAAATCAACCACACACTGACAGTTTGTGAGAGAATTTTCATACAAATGATCCTATTAAAGTAGATGTAAACCTGAACTGAATGGCATTAAAGTGATACTAAAGGCTCCCTTTTTTTAAAAAAAAAATACATAACAAACATGTCATACTCACCTCCCTCTGTGCAGCAGTTGTGCACAGAGTGGCCCCTAACCCCGTCTTCTGGGGTCCTCCAGCAGTGCTCCTCCTCTTCTCGAGTGCCGACCACACTTCCCTGGCTCCTGGGTCACTGGACTCTGGACTTGATTGACAGCAGCGGGAGCCAATGGCTCCCCAGCTATCAATCCAGCCAATGAGGATCGGAGCAGCTCAGGTGAGCTGCGGGGCTCGTCCCCGCCGCGGGTTCGTTTTGGGCTCAGGTAAGTAAAGGGGGGCTCGGGGGGCTGCTGCAGGTGAAAAGGTTTTTCACCTTAATGCATAGAATGCATTAAGGTGAAAAACCTTAAGGGTTTACAACTCCTTTAAGTATGTTAAAGCAATGTGTATGATAAACTACTGCCTTTTTTAGGGTTTGCTGATGGTAACAACAGTAGACCATAAATCCATAATATATGTTGAAATTACCGGTTAAAGTCTCTGTAGGAAGTCTGTGTGACAAGGTGGCATCACAGGAGAACAATTGGAAGACAGGTAACATAAATATACCTCGCTCCCACCCAGGATTTAACTGTGAGAATATTATAAAAATATTATACAAATATTATGAAAGAGATGATGAAACAGGTTGTGCAGCCGACTGAGTCAGCCCTATCAAACCACAGTGAATTTCAAATATAATTGTGCATGTAACTCTTGATAAAATACATCAACACTGGTAATGTGATAGTCCAATCAAAGTCATCAGAAAATGATTGCGTGTAGTTCAAAAAACAGAGTGAACAATTACGTGATGATTAAAAATCAATCAAAGTCCAGTGTTATCAAAAAATGTGATAAAAATGTGATGAAAAATGATGAACAGCATCCAGTAAGAAAAGTGACCAGTCTGAGGTAGCCTGAACGTACTGGATACTTAGTATTGATCCTCAGAAGTACCATCCAATGTGTGAACCCTTCACCAGGCACCCAGTGGCACACCCTACTCACCAGAAGCCAATGATTCCCATTACAGGAGTCAACAGCGCATTGGAATGTAGACAGTCTCCGTGAACGTACTTCATGCCCCTTCTTTCTCTTCCTTTAAAAACTCCTTCTGTGTGAGTATGGCGGATTTGGAGGCATAGATGAAGAGATCCCTACTGTGGCAGATGATTGTCCTTTGACGGAGACTGTCTACATTCCAATGTGCTGTTGATTCCTGTAATGGCAATCATTGGCTTCTGGTGAGTAGGGTGTGCCACCGGGTGCCTGGTGAAGGGTTCACGCATTGGATGGTATTTCTGAGGATCAATGCTAAGTATCCAGTACTTTAGGCTACCTCAGACTGGACACTATTCTTTCTGAATGCTGTTCATCATATTTTCATCACATTTTTATCACATTTTTTGATAATACTGGACTTTGATTAATTCCTGTAATGGGAATCATTGGCTTCTGGTGAGTAGGGTGTGCCACCAGGTGCCTGGTGAAGGGTTCACACATTGGATGGTATTTCTGAGGATCAATACTAAGTACCCAGTACTTTGGGCTACCTCAGACTGGACACTATTCTTTCTGTATGCTGTTCATCATATTTTCATCACATTTTTATCACATTTTTTGATAATACTGGACTTTGATTAATTTTTAAGCATCACTTAATTGTTCACTCACTGTTTTTTGAACTACATGTAATCATTTTCTGATGACTTTGATTGGACTATCACATTACCAGTGTTGATGTATTTTATCAAGAATTACATGCACAATTATATTTGAAATTCACTGTGGTTTGATAGGGCTGACTCAGTCGGCTGCACAACCTGTTTCATCATCTCTTTCATAATGTTTGTATAATATTTTTATAATACTCTCACAGTTAAATCCTGGGTGGGAGCGCGGTATATTTATGTTATGTTGTTTTCAGCACTTATGTACTGTAGTCTGTTACACGGGCAGCTCCACAGTCAGTGTATTTCAGGATTTAGGTTTCCCATTGCGCTGGTTTTAAGTTGTTTGAATTGGAAGACAGGGACAGAATGTTTTAACCCTACAACAAAAAGTGTCTGAACAAGGACATTCATGGTGAGATCACCAGGTATTATTGTAATGAAAGCTGCAGATTTACATTGATTTAACTGTGCTAAGTGAAAATGACATTGCCATGATAACGTTTAAAGGAGATTTAGTTATTGGGTTTTCATATGCTTTAAGACATATTTGGGACTTTTTAATATGTATTTACTATTTAAATAAAATCAACATATGCATATTTTCCAAAATCAAATAAATTATAAGATTAAAAGTGTACAAAATATTTTTCATATTTACATACAGGGAATCTAGCATATATCCTTTTCATCTTCAACGGTACCAGTGTGCTATTTGTTGCATGAAGTCACTCCTCTCCTTCTTTGCTGCTTCTAAACGACAGTCCAACTCCCCACCTCCTCCTGCTCACAGTGGATAATTTCGCTGAGAGAGTCAAGATTTTTTTTTTTTAATGCTGTCTTTCTGATTAATTCCCTTGGTCAATACAAGATTGGCTTTCTCTGGCTGCGTGAGACACACAGTGAGTTGTGCTGAGACATCCCCATTCCCTGCGCTGCTGAGGGAAAGAAGACATACTCTACTTTAACTCTACAACAGAACAAGCCACCTCTTCCCTGCCACAATGATTGTCAGCACACAGCAGAACCTGGGGACAGACCTGGTCAGTATCTTTAACAATTCACTGCATTTTTGGGGTAGTAAACGATCAGTGTATCTCCTGTGGAATACCAATCACAGATACTAGAGGCTCAAGCTGCAATAACTGGAACAAAGCAGTAGCTTGTGACTGGTATTCCCCCATCTAAATGTGTGTCAGGTGTTTTTACTACTGCATGAGCTGGCAGAGCTGGGGATTCCTGTATATATTAGGCTAAGTACACACAAGCATTTTTTTTTTAATCTTAGATTGTGCATGCTAGTCTGAAGAGCAACATGTCCAAAAAGCATTCACTACAAAACATCAAGGAGCTTTTTTAAAGCACCCCATGCATTCTTCGGCTCCAGTCCGGGGGTGCTGAATGCAGATCTTAATAGGATTGTTAGATGTAGCTTTCAGAAACATCTAGAAAGCTTGAGACCAGTGTTTAAAAAAAATGGGGGCAGAGAGCTTAACACATGCTGTTTGTATTGTAACCTTGGATTTCCGAGTTACGGTTTCATATTGTCTAGTAAACCATTGTTTATTAAAGATTTCGAATACTGACAGCCAAGACCAAGTGGACTGTCTAGTCCAGTGAATACTCAACCTTTTTTCAGTCAAGGCACCCTTTAAAATTAGGGACAATCTCAAGGCACCCTCTAAACTTATGGACAGTCTTGATGCATTCTATTCTAAAATGTAAAAAACCATTCTAATAGAAGGATGCAGACGTAGGACACCCAACGTTAGAGGTGATTTATTCTTCCAAATCTGATACACTTTTGCACACTGGTACTGACTAGTATTCCAATGTTTCTCTTCTCCCTCACTCAGCTAATGTGACCCCAGTGCTGACAGAGAGGGACACTGGAGGGTTATTGGTTGTTAAGATGTCTGTGGCTAGAAGGTCGTAATGGTGCACAATAAAAACCTGTGGCTCTGTGTAACTTAAAGGCAGGCTTCATCCACCTGCTGGCTTATATACAATTTTGGAGAAATTTTTAGGCAGTTTGCCAAGGCACCCCTGAAGAAACCTCAAGGCCCCCCAGGGTGCCTGGGCAACCTGGTTGAAAAAGGCTGATCTAATCTGCCTATTTATTTGACTTTCTTTTTTTTTTAATAGCTAGACCTGTGCCTCTCCCTAGCCTGTTTACATTCAGTTTCTATTGATATTTTCACTACATCCACTGGTTGATGACTCCGAGTATCTACTACTCTTACTACTAACTCTATTCATGGCCGCACTATGATAACAACAAAACATATTTCTTAATGGCTTTTTTTAAAAAAAATGTCATCATTGTTTCCAATAATACCAGAAGAATTACAATACCTAAAGTCACATTGACTTGGAATCACATCTCTTCCTATCGGGACAATTATCTCTTTTTCTACTGCAGCCTCTCCCAGTTGAATACACACATAAGGACTTTTATATGCATACATTTATCATTTTTAATTGTGCATGGGCTGCAAGGCAGGGCACGGCTGCCTAACTATATTTGCTCCTTTGTCTTGTTATCCTCAGCAAGCACTACCCTGTTGCAGCACACTGTATACAGCTCTGGGACACAACAATGTCAGTTTTGTATAAATGCCCAGTGTTAGAACATAGGATGTGTTTTAGAGGCAGGCGATCACTGCTGTCTGCTTAAATGCAGACTGCATGCAGAAAGGAGAGGGCTAGCAAACTGTACATTTATTTTATGGCACCAGAAAGAAAGTGAATTCATCCTCTTTTTTAGTGTCTGCAATACTAGCCAGAAAAGTGCTGAGCTGAAGACGAATGAATCACTAGAAGCAGCTCTGTTTCAATGTTCTCTACAGACTGTGGTGATTTACATCTGTCTGAGATGCAATGTGTTGCTACAGATCACTGGGTCCCCTTCTTTGGCAGCAGTACCCCATATTACTTCATCATAGCCTATGTGAATGTCTGTTGATGCGGCACATAACTATCTGTCACTTGCATTCAATAAGGTTCATGCCATCACTTTTGTTTAGTTAGCTAAATAGCAGGACTGACAACTATCCAGAAATGTATGAGTCTATAAAATGCAGAATAATTAAGGTTTTTGTAAAGGCTGCTAGATTCTTTTTGTACATCTGAGATTCAGCCAAATATTTCACATGCTAATCTGCTGCAGGCTTGAATATATTTATTTGGTGATAGTCGCTGAGATGGTGGGGAGTTGTCCGCAATTCACACACATTGATACCAACCTGCTTGAGTATTTTCCTTGCCTCAAATAACTGTTTAGTCACGGGAACGTATTTAAACACTTGGCTACCTAGATTCTCCTTTAATTGCTGTCCCCAGCGCCAGAAGCATGGCAACTACAAATGAGGATTTAAGGCTGGAAATCCTAATTTTTGTGTGTCTGATACCCAGCAAATATGGGCATTGGTGGAGCCAGCATGCTAGGTCCTTCTCTGAACTGGGGGGCAAACTTAACCAACTGGCCCTTTTATGGTAGGGAAAGATTTTTATGGGCTAAAAACAAGTGTACATGGCATATTCCAGCATGAACTTCTCTAGCATCTCCGAGCTACAAAAGAAATTTGGTATGGAAAAGTGGAAGAATCTGCTGGACTTTGTTGTCACAGGACTAAACAAGGAGCAGGTGACTATGTAATGCTTAGCATGTTACACTGACTGTGGGTCCAGCTCTGATTGATGCCTAAAGGCTGATGAATAACATATATGTAATGGCCTAGGGGGGCACCCTTGTCCCGCTAGTCCTCCCTGCCCTTTTAAAAGTGATGGGTCCATATAGTGCTGATCTGGCAAATGTGCAGGGGGCAACTGAGTATTATAACTATAAGAGATAGCCTGAAGTGCAAAATGTGCACATGATTGGTGGACTGATCATTCTCTGCCTTATAAATGTGCTCTACAGTGTTATATATAATTATAATCGTTATTACATGTCACTTGTTGTACATTAGCCACCATGATCATTATTGGCAATCCAATGTATTTAGTATTATAAATCCTTAAAAAGCTTCAAATATTTGCACTTTCTATGTACAGATATTTATGAAAAAAATACATTTTAGATTGTCAGGTTAGATTTATTTTGTAATTAAATGACAGAATTTAGTCTTCACCCTTTACAAACAAATTTAATATAATAAACAGCTTATAGTTTCCTGCTCTGTGCAATGTATTGCACAGAGCAGACCCACACCTCCTCTTCTGGGGTCCCCTGCTGGCGCTCTAGTCTCCTCCTCTTCATTGTGCGCCACCATAGAAGTGTACTGGGTACCCCAGGGCTCTGTCCTGGGACTATCGAGGATGGGAAAGGATCTGGGGGTCCTAGTAGATGACAGATTCAGCAATAGAATGCAATACCAAGCTGCAACAAGTAAGGCCAGCAGACTATTATTGCATTAAAATGGTATTTACTCAAGAGATAAATCTATAATTCTACCACTTTACAAATCTCTGATTCAGCCGTCTCATGAATATGTTGTCCAGTTCTGGTCACCAATCCTCAGGAAGGATGTCCTTAAACTGGAGTCCAGAGAAGGGCAACAAAGCTAACAAGAGGGCTGGTGGACCTCAGCTATGAGGAACAACTACAAACATTAAACTTATTCTCCTAAGAGTGAGAGTGGATAAAGTCACAATATACAAAACTGTTAATGGTGGTGACTCTAGCATTGGGAGCAAACTTTTTAATCTTTCACACAGTGAAGTTAGATGAGAACCAGTTCAATCATAAACGGCATAAGTCGTTCTTTACTGCTGGAGCGTAAGAATGTGAAACTCCTTTCCACAGGTGGTGGTGTCAGCAGGGAGTCTAGATAGATTCAAAAAACTTTTGGATGTGTTCTTAGCGAGCTCAATGTACAGGGATATAACAAAAATGGCAGTGACATGCAATCATAGGTTGAGCTGGTGTCTTTATTCATATCAACTATGTATTTATGAAATTTGGAAGGTACAGCAGGGATCGGACAATTTTCAATCCATCTACAGCTGTTCCCACTCAACAGAAGTTGATCTAACTAGATGTTAATTTCACAAATTCACTTACCTACTTGATCTGCTTTTGTATTCACTGTATTTCTATTTAATGGTGCCATTGCATAGGTGTGTTTTCCTGGTTTCTGAGCACCCACTCCTGTACCTAGTTTATCTGCCAGAATGTCTTTACTTAGACCAGCCTTTCTCCACCTTTCCAACACAGAGGAACCCTTGAAATAATTCTCCGGTCTCGGGGAACCCCTGCTAAAAATGAAAAATCTACAACTAATGATACATTAGTGTGATGGTCAATGGGAAGAATGCTCCTTACACTTGTGGTCATTGGGAAGAATTACCCCCTTACAGATAGCTAAAAAGATCAATGATGTCATTGGGAATTTATCTGAGAGGTAGAAATTGACCATTGCTCAAGGAACCCCTAGCAACCTCTGGAGGAATCCTAGGGTTCCACTGAACCCTGGTTGAGAAACCCTGACTTAGACTGTAGTCTTCATCTATTCCTAAAAGTGCTTTTCTTGATTGACTATGTTTTGTTCTTTTTATACACACATCTTCAGTTTGCACCAGGTAAAATCAAGGTGCTTGTAACTGTAATCATCCTCTCCCCTGAAACCGGCCGCTAGGGAAACCACATGACTGGGTGCACTGGGAATGGGTAAGTATACACACGTTTCCCATACACAGGATGGTTAGTTTACGACTTAGAATGTGGGAGCAGGTTTACAGTTAGGTAGGTTTAGACTGGACTTCTACTTTAAAAGCAGGACAGGAACTAAGGAAAATGTCCCAGAGCCCCACATAGCAGTAGATCGGACTTCTATTTTAACCATTTATCAGATAAGACATGAGGGGAATCCTCCAACAGCAACACTGGCAGAAATAAAATGCTTTAGTAATGCTGGGGAAGGCTAGAATGTCTGTCAGATTTTTATTTCTGTCTGTGTCCCTGTTGTAGATTTACTGCACTTCTTGTCTGGTGAAAACAATACCAGCAGGACAGAAAGTGAGGATAAATCTCTATAACGGAGGCTCAAATAGCAGTAGAAACCCAACAGCAGTTCTAATTCTTCTCTACTCTAGCCAAACCTAAAAAAACATTTTTGGCTATACATACACTTTAATTTGTATGTAAAAACCCTAACTATGAATCCATTTTGGCCTGTTAAATATACCATTAGAAAGTTTTATTACATCTCTTTAACCACTTCAGTACTGGGCACCCCCTTGTTGCCCTGGGCAATTTTTAGATTTCAGCACTGTCACACTTTGAATGACAATTGTGCGGTCATGCAATAGGCTTGTGCAATTCGTTTCGTTCCGAATTTCGTTTTTACCGAATTTCGCAAAATCCGGCAATTCGGACAAATTCAGAATTTCTGAATTTTTCTTTTTCCGAATCGCGGTAATTCAGCAATTCGGCAATCGGAACAGCCGAAAATACGAAATTCAGAAAATCGGAAATCCGAAAATAACAAAGAATATTTGAAATAATAACTAACTAATAAATAACTATTAAATTATCGATATTGGAATTTCCTTGAAAATATGGCTGTTAATGATTTATTTATTATTTATTTATTTCAGGTACTTATATAGCGCCGTCAATTTACGCAACGCTTTACATATATATTGTACATTCACATCAGTCCCTACCCTCAAGGAACTTACAATCTAAGGTCCCTAACTCACATTCATACGCATACTAGGGCTAATTTAGAAAGGATCTAATTTACCTACCAGCATGTTTTTGGAGTGCGGGAGGAAACCCACACAGGCACAGGGAGAATATGCAAACTCCAGGCAGGTAGTGTCGTGGTTGGGATTCAAATCAGTTTCGGAAATTCAGAAATAAGAAAGAACATTTGAAATAATACGTTATTTCAAATGTTCTTTCTTATTTCTGAATTTTGGCAATTCGTAAATAAGAAAGAACATTTGAAATAATAATAATAATAATAATAATAAATAACTATTAAATTATGGGTATTGGAATTTCCTTACAAATTAGGCTGTTAGTGAACTTAAATATGAAATTTATCACTAACAGCCATATTTTCAAGGAAATTCCAATACCTATAATTTAGTAGTTATTTATTATTATTTCAAATGTTCTTACTTATTTCCGAATTTCTGAATTTCGCAAATTCGAAAATAAGAAAGGACATTTGAAATAATAATAACCTATTATAATTTATAATAAGTTATAATAATAAATTAATAACTTAATTATTTCAAATGTTCTTTCTTATTTCTGAATTTCTACCGCAATTGCCAAATTACTGCAAATGTTTGAATTACAGCAATTACCGCAATTGCTGAATTACCGTGAATTTCCACATTACTGCAATTACCGAATTACCGCAAATTTACGAATTACTGCAATTGCCGAATAACCGTGAATTTCGGAACAAGGCAGATCGCTGTTTTGTGACAAGAGAAGGCAGTGATCTTGTGTTTCTGCTAAGCAGAAACATGGATTTCTGCCTTCCCACAGTACAAGCACCCCCCACACAGTTAGAAAGCACTCGCTAGGAACTCATTTAACCCTTTGAATGCCGCTGATGTTAACCCCTTCCCAGCCAGTGTCATTAGTACGGTGTCGATTTTTTAGCACTGATCACTGTATTGGTGTCACTGGTCTCCAAAAAGTGTCAAAAGTGTCAGGTGTCTGATTTCTCCGCCGCAATATCGAATCCCACTATAAGTCGCTGATCGACCTCCATTATTAGTAAAAAGTAAATAAATAAAAATTCCAAAATATATCCCATAGTTTGTAGACGCTATAACTTTTTGTGCAAACCAATCAATATATGCTCTTTTTTATTTTTACCAAAAATATGTAGCAGAAAACATACAGTGAGGGAAAAAAGTATTTGATCCCCTGCTGATTTTGTACGTTTGCCAACTGACAAAGAAATGATCAGTCTATAATTTTAATGGTAGGTTTATTTTAACATTGAGAGACAGAATAACAACAAAATTATCCAGAAAACTGCATTTCAAAAAAGTTATGAATTGATTTGCATATTACTGAGTGAAATAAGTATTTGACCCCCTTCTCAAAACATGACTTAGTACTTGGTGGCAAGCCCCTTTTTGGTAATCACAGAGGTCAGACGTTTCTTGTAGTTGGCCACCAAGTTTGCACACATCTCAGGAGGGTTTTTGTCCCACTCCTCTTTGCAGATCCTCTCCAAGTCATTAAGGTTTCGAAGCTGACGATTGGTAACTCGAACCTTCAGCTCCCTCTACATATTTTTTCCATGTGATTAAGGTCTGGAGACTGGCTAGGCCACTCCAGGACCTTAATGTGCTTCTTCTTGAGCCACTACTTTGTTGACTTGGCTGTGTGTTTTGGGTCATTGTCATGCTGGAATACCCATCCACGAACCATTTTCAATGCCTTGGCTGAGGGAAGGAGGTTCTCACCCAAGATTTGATGGTACATGGCCCCATTCATCATCCCTTTGATGCATTGAATTTGTCCTGTCCCCTTAGCAGAAAAACACCCCAAAGTATAATGTTTCCATCTCCATGTTTGACAGTAGGGATGGTGTTCTTGAGGTCATAGGCAGCATTCCTCCTCCTCCAAACATGGTGAGTTGAGTTGATGCCAAAGAGCTTGATTTTGGTCTCATCTGACCACAACACTCAGTTCTCCTCTGAATCATTCAGATGTTCATTAACAAACTTCAGACGGGCTGTACATGTGCTTTCTTGAGCAGGGGGACCTTGTGGGCTCGGCAGGATTTCAGTCCTTCACGGCGTAGTGTGTTACCAATTGTTTTCTTGGTGATTATGATCCCAAGTGCCTTGAGATGATTGACAAGATTCTCCCCTGCAGTTCTGGGCTGATTCCTCACCGTCCTCATGATCATTGAAACTCCACGAGGTGAGATGTTGCATGGAGATTGACAGTTATTTTGTGTTTCTTCAATTTGCGAATAATTGCACCAACTGTTGTCACTCTCTCACCAAGCTGCTTGGTGATGGCCTTGTAGCCCATTCCAGCCTTGTGCAGGTCTACAATCTTGTCCCTAACATCCTTGGACAGCTCTTTGGTCTTCTCCATGATGGATAGATTGGAATCTGATTGATTGATTGCTTCTGTGGACAGGTGCCTTTTATAAAGATAACAAGCAGAGATTCTTAAAGGGAGTGCTCCTAATCTCAGCTCATTACCTGTATAGAAGACACCTGGGAGTCAGAACTCTTGCTGATTAATAGGGGATCAAATACTTATTTCACTCTTTAAAATGCAAATCAATTTATAGCTTTTTTGAAATGTGTTTTTCTGGATATTTTTGTTGTTATTTTGTCTCTCACTGTTAAAATAAACCTACCATTAAGGTTTCTTTGCTCATTTTTTTGTCAGTGGGCAAACATACAAAATCAGCAGGGTATCGAATACTTTTTTCCCCTCACTGTATTGGCCTAAATTTATGAAGAAATTTGATTTTTTACATTTTTTTATTGGATATGTTTCATAGCAGAAAGTAAAAAATATTGTTTTTCTTTTCAAAATTGTCTGTTTTTTTGTTTATATCTCAAAAAAATAAAACCCGCAGAGGTGATCAAATACCACCAAAAGAAAGCCCTATTTATGGGAAAAAAGGACATACATGTTATTACAGCGTCACATTACCACGCAATTGTCAGTTAAAGTAACGGTGACAGAACTGAAGTGGTAAATCACCATGGGGTTTTTTATTTTTTGATAAATTAAATAAGACCAAACATTTTGCAAAAAAAAAAAAAATTCTTAGTTTCTGTTATAAAATTTGCAAATAAGTAACTTTTCTTTTTCACTGATGTGTGCCAGTGTTGCCAACCGCCAGTAAATTTACTGACAGTTTGTAAAAATCAGTAATTTTTAGAACTGTCTATAAATATCAGGGTCTGATAATTTGTCATGCTGTGCTGACTTTTTAAGTGTAAACTGGGCAAACTACTTGATATGGGTATTGTCAGTGTTTCCATGTTGTGTTTAAATATTAATTGTCTTAGTTTTTAATAGGAGTTCAGTTATTTTTAAGGTTGCCAGTAAAAAATGTGCTCTGCCAGTAAGATTTCCCATGATTTGCCAGTAAAAAACGCTGCGGGAGGTTGGCAACACTGATGTGTGCTGATGGGTACTGATGAGGCTGTACTGATGGGCACTGATGAATTGCACAGATGAGCACTGACGAGGCGGCACTGATGGGCACTGATAGGCAGCACTGATAAGCTGCACTGATTATTAGGACACTGATGATCAGTTCCCTGATTATCAGTGTAAATATGCCCTGTCAGGGGCTGGCAGTTCGTAATTTTTCACTACTTCCTGGTGGGCCAACTAGTCTATGCTCATCGCTGGTTGACCATTCTTGAGGATGATGCTGTGTTAGCATTAGAGGCAGCCATAGTTGGCTCTTCTGAGGCATTGTTGTTTAGGGGAGGTAGGGCCCCATACCCTCTGTCTGGGGCTATGCCTGCTACTGTCAGTGTATGGGGAGTGGCTAGACAGGTCGAGCTGGGAGATAGCCAAGAAATTTCCCCGTCCACATCATTGTGGAGGGATCCACACTTGCCTCATTTTTACAATCATGTGGACCCTAGTATATGGACCAAATTCTGTATTAAAAAGGTTGGTGATGTAGTGCGGAACGGAATACTCCTTCAATTTGACAATATAAAATCCTTGTATCATTTACGTAATCCGTATTTGTTTCGTTACTTGCAATTTCGCCATGCCAGTTTGTATCCGCAGTACTCAATGTTCGAATGGGGGATTTGGAGGCCTTGCTCCATGATGATAATCTAGATAAGGCTTTATCCACTATATATCCACTTCCGGACCGCCGTACATCATTTGACGGCAGCAGTTTTGAAGTGGAATACCGTTGTTATGGTAGCAGATAGCTACCATAACCCCGGTATCTTTTTTTTCAGCAGGCGATTCCCTGCAAGATAAAAGGGGTCTTAGCGGTGGATTCGCCGCGACATCACTTTTATCAGCGGCGGGAGAGGTCCCCCCCCTCCCGCCGCTTTCCGGTCATCTCCGCCGCTTACCGGACCCGCCCCCCCCCCCCCAGTGTCCGTGAGCCGAGTGAGCGGCTGAAGCCGTTCACCCGGCTCCATAACATGGCTGGGCGGAAGCGACATCACAAGTCGCTTCCGCCCAATGCTCTTAAAGGGGACATTTTTTTTTTCCCCATGCCATTTTTTTCAAATTTTTTTTTTTTTTTATGCATTTAAGTGTAAATATGAGATCTGAGGTCTTTTTGACCCCGGATCTCATATTTTGGAGGTCCTGGCATGCTTTTCTCTATTACAAGGAATGTTTACATTTCTTGTAATAGGAAAAAAAGTGATCA
>BLSH010458577.1:705607-717941 GCA_018402905.1 Glandirana rugosa | reverse complement strand
CCCGCCCCCCCCCCCCCAGTGTCCGTGAGCCGAGTGAGCGGCTGAAGCCGTTCACCCGGCTCCATAACATGGCTGGGCGGAAGCGACATCACAAGTCGCTTCCGCCCAATGCTCTTAAAGGGGACATTTTTTTTTTCCCCATGCCATTTTTTTCAAATTTTTTTTTTTTTTTATGCATTTAAGTGTAAATATGAGATCTGAGGTCTTTTTGACCCCGGATCTCATATTTTGGAGGTCCTGGCATGCTTTTCTCTATTACAAGGAATGTTTACATTTCTTGTAATAGGAAAAAAAGTGATCAAATTTTTTTTTTAAAAAAGAAAGGTGTAAAAATAAAAATTAAAAAGTAAAATAAATAATTAAAAAAAAAAATTTAAAGTGCACCGTCCTTGCGAGCTCGCGCGCAGAAGCGAACGCATACGTAAGTCCCGCTTACATATGAAAACGGTGTTCAAACCACACATGTGAGGTATCGCCGCGATCGTTAGAGCGAGAGCAATAATTCTAGCCCTAGACCTCCTCTGTAACTCAAAAATTCTAACCTGTAGAATTTTTTAAACGTCGCCAATGGAGATTTTTATGTTGCAAAGTTTGTCGCCATTCCGCGAGCGGACACAATTTTGAAGCATGACATGTTGGGTATCATTTTACTCGGCGTAACATTATCTTTCACAATATGGAAAAAAATTGACCTAACTTTACTGTTGTCTTATTTTTTAACTAAAAAAACTGAATTTTTTTTTAAAAAATCGCGCTTGTAAGACCGCTGCGCAAATACGGTGTGACATAAAGTTTTGCAATGGCCGCCATTTTATTCTCTAGGGTGTTAGAAAAAAAATATATAATGTTTGGGGGTTCTAAGTACTTTTAAAGCAAAAAAACCTGGTTTTAACTCGTAAGCACCGAACTCCAAAAAGAGGCTCGGTCTTAAAGTGGATATACAAACATTGTGTATAGATTTAGTTAAGGCCCTCGCGCCTTTTAGAAATGCATGGGCGATGGACTTTCCTGAACTGGATGATGATTTTTGGGATTGACTGTTGTCAACCAGAGATGATCTCATACATTAAAAGTCCTTACACAGAATTTACCTCACTTCTGCCAGAGTGGCTAGGATCTTTCCCACTGAGTCAACTAGCTGGTGGTGCACTTCTTATAGGGCGGATTTCATACATATATTTTGGGAGTGCACAGCTATACAAAGGTTTTGGAAGGAAGTTACCCAATTTATTCAGGATGTTACAATGCTTTTTATAAGGCCGTCCATTGAATTATGTCTTTTGGGATTGGTAGACTACCTGGCCCCCAAACAGGTGATCCGGACTCTGCTAATGTTTGTACTATGTTATGCCAGGAATCTTATAATTATTTCTTGGAAAAAATCCGCAGCTCCTGCAGTCTCAGCCTGGAAAGCTCAACAAGTCATTATACTGTGGCAGGTCGGCTCTCATGGCTCTCATGTAGCTGTACGACGGTTCAGGCACAGGAGATTGTGGGCTCGCACAGCTGGCCGAGGGAGCGTACCGGCGGGTCCGAAGGACTCTATGTCCCACAACCCCCAATCACTGTGTACAGAGATCTGCCTATGTAAACAAGGCAGATCCCCGTCCTGCCAGATGACATGGCAGAGATCTTCTGTTCCCAGTGTTCAGGAACAGCAATCTCTGTCATGTCCCTGGCAGCCCAACCCCCCTACAGTTAGAACACACCCATGGAACACACTTAACCCCTTGATCGCCCCCTAGTGTTAACTCCTTCCCTGCCAGTGTCATTTATACATTTGTCACTGCATTTTTATAGCACTGATCAATGTGATAATGTCACTCTCCCCAAAAAGTGTCATTTGGGGTCAGATTTGTCCGCCGCAATGTCGCAGTCCTGCTAAAAATCGCATATCGCCGCCATTACCAGTAATAACTATTTAAAAAATAAAAGTCCCTAAATCTATCCCATCATTTGTAGACTTGATAACTTTTGCGCAAAACAATCAATATACACCTATTGCGATTTTGTTTTTTTACCAAAAATATGTGGAAGAATACATTTTGGCCTAAACTGATCAATAAATTAGTTTTTTTATATTTTT
Organism: Glandirana rugosa; assembly: GCA_018402905.1. NCBI lineage: Eukaryota > Metazoa > Chordata > Amphibia > Anura > Ranidae > Glandirana > Glandirana rugosa. Next base: position 715,855 of record BLSH010458577.1, on the reverse strand, counting down.
ATTTTGGATATGTATCAATTTCTTAAATTAAACATTAATTTAACAACACAACAAGCCTCCAATCAGTGCACTTGTATGTATAATTTAGATAAAAAAACTATGCATCTTAAATATTAAATACTGTGTCAATCACAGCTGGTCACGATATAAACAAACAGCGGTAACAAGCTGTTACCGGGTTCTCCCTGTCACACACCGATCGTGTCTGAGAGAGGGATTGCGGTAACAGCTTGTTACCGCCTACTGTGTACACCAAGCACACTGATCACCCCCCCAATAAAAAGTGCCTGTCACCACCCCATCAAAGTACATGTCCCAGCCCATCAGAGTACCTGTCACCTGTCCATCAAAGTACCTGTCACCTGTCCATCAAAGTACCCGTCACCTGTCCATCAGAGTACCCGAGTACCTGTCACCTGTCCATCAAAGTACCCGAGTACCTGTCACCAACTCCTCTGAGTACCTGTCACCAACCCATCTGAGTACCCGAGTACCCCTTCGCCCCCTGTCCGGTTGCCCGGGTCCCCTGGCAACTACCAACATCACCATTGCACACCCTCCAATCCTGTCTGCTGGGGATGGCTGGCTATACCAAAGCCTTGGATGGATTACACTGAATGATCTATCCATTCAACCATATCCATGGATCTTTGCAGTCAGGAGGATCCACACTGGTGCTGGATTCAACCTTTACCACACCCAACAGCGAGACATTGTGCAGTCTAGGATCAAGCAGTCCATCGCATGGTCTGTGTTACAGGTACATCTTGGAAAAGCTCAGCTACTTGGCTCATCCCAGCATAAATGGATTAGGTCATCACTAAGCGAACATTGCGAGTGGAAGATTCGGGTGAATTGAGTTCCACGATCTTCCAGTGTATGACCATGAGTTGACCATTGAACACATACATAGTACCATTTGCACAGACCAGTAGCAGCTGCATGAGCCTTCAAACGGCGGAAGATTCTACACCCCACCAGTGAGGTTATCTTCAGATTATACAGCACCCCCCTCCGGGTAGAGACCAATCACCCAAAAGAGGATGGTCTCCCCGCAAACTGTGGGGGTGCATGAATATATGCCTCACAGGACATTCACAGCACCTTTGGAAATATGAGCCCAAACAGGGGATAGAAGTTTTGGAGAGGATTTAATTTCCTCCTACTTCCAGATATAACCCCGGTGACCACAGGAGTGTGACACCATCGGATATACTACATTCTCCATCTTGACAGTGATCAAGGACCCAAGTGGACCTCGGGTCCCTAAGGAGAGTTTTTTCACTTCATCATCATTCCGAGATCCAGCCAGGGAAAACGGGTAGAGACCTCTCAGGAATTCAGGTCTTCCCATTAGTACCTTCAAGGGATACTGCGAAGGAATGTGCATCCTGCAACCTCAAACTGTGAGTTACACCATATTATGACTCGGTGCTCATATTAACACAGGACTTTTGCCTTGGGACTGCTGCATACCAGGGATTGAGGACACGGCGGGTAGGGGGGAGCAGGTGGAACACCATCTCTGGCATTGATGAGTAGGGGAGGTTGAATATAGGGGGAGGTCTCCCACGGGGGTCCCTCAATCCCCTATCAAGGGGGGAGTACCTCAGCAGGATACACAGGCGGCATAGCTCCCCGCAGGTTCCCAGAGGGGGTTCATTAGAGGGGTACGGGGTAGAAGGGGAGAAGGGGAGGGAACAAGGGTCTGGGCACTGAGCACATGGGGAGGTAAGGTCAAGCAATGTCCTATCATGAATATTTTTAATCAATAAAATTATACAGATGACTTGAATAGGAGGAGCAGTTTGTTTTTTTGTTTTAAATTGGTAATACCCGAGTACCTGTCACCATCTCATCTGAGTACCCGAGTACCTGTCACCAGCGCATCAGAGTACCCGAGTACCTGTCACCAACCTATCTGAGTACCTGTCACCAACCCATCAAAGTACCCAAGTACCTGTCACCAGACCATCTGAGTACCTGTCACCAACCCATCAGAGTACCCAAGTACCTGTCACCAGATCATCTGAGTACCTGTCACCAACCCATCAGAGTACCCAAGTACATGTCACCAGCCCATCTGAGTACCCGAGTACCTGTCACCAACCCATCTGAGTATCCGAGTACCTGTCACCAGCCCATCAGAGTACCCGAGTGCCTGTCACCAGCCCATCTGAGTACCCGAGTACCTGTCACCAACCCATCAGAGTACCCAAGTACCCGTCACCAGCCCATCTGAGTACTCCAGTACCTGTCACCAGCCCATCAGAGTACTCAAGTACTTGTCACCAGCCCATCTCAGTACTCGAGTACCTGTCACCAACCCATCAGAGTACCGCAGTACCTGTCACCAACCCATCAAAGTACCCAAGTACCTGTCACCAGCCCATCAGAGTACCTGTCACCTGCCCATCAAAGTACCCGAGTACCTGTCACCAGCCCATCAGAGTACCTGAGTGCCTGTCACCAACCCATCTGAGTACCCGAGTACCTGTCACCACACCATCAGCGTACCAGACTACCTGTCCCCTGCCCATCTGAGTATCAGAGTACCTGTCACCAGCCCATCTGAGTACCCAAGTACCTGTCACCAGCCCATCAGAGAACCTGAGTACCTGTCACCAGCCCACGAAAGTACCCGAGTACCTGTTACCTGCCCATTAGAGTACCTGAGTACCTGTCACCAGACCATCAGTGTACCTGAGTACCTGTCACCAGACCATCTGAGTACCTGTCACCAACCCATCAGAGTACCCGAGTACCTGTCACCTGCCCATCTGAGTACCCAAGTACCTATCACCAGCCCATCAGAGTCCCCCAGTACCTGTCACCAGCCCATCAGAGTACCCGAGTACCTGTCACCTGCCCTTCAGATTACCCGAGTACCTGTCACCAACCCATCTGAGTAACCGATTAGCCCATCAGAGTACCCAAGTACCATTTACCAGTCCATCAGATTACCCGAGTACCTGTCTCCAGCCCATCAAAGTACCCGAGTATCTATATACAGCCCATCAGAATACCTGAGTACCTATCTGCAGCCCATCAGAGTACCCGAGTACCTATCTGCAGCCCATGCCTCATAGAATATACCTCGGTGTTTGCCTTCCAAAATGGGGTCATTTTGTGGGTAATTCCACTGTCCTGGTGCTCCAGGGCCTTCAGAAGTGTGATAGGTATCAATTAAATTTTATGTGTAATTTATGCTCCTAGAATGCCTGACGGTGCTCCCTGCATGGTCGGCCTCTGTATGTGGCCAGGGTGTGAAAAGTCTCACACATGTGGTATCGCCATACTCGGGACAAGTAGCAGAATATATTTTGGGGGTTAATTTTTGCTTTATACATACTATGTGTTAGAAATACCTTATAAGTTGACTACTTTGTGTAAAAATAAAAGCGTTTTCATTTTCTTTCCACGTTTTTCGAAGACTTGTGGAAAAAAATGAACCATTCAAAAGACTCATAATGCCTCATAGAATATATGGTGGGGTGTTTGCTTTCCAAAAGCAATTTGTATATTGTTCTGGTGCTCCAGGGCCTGCAAAATGTAAGAGATCGTTAGGAAATTAGATGTGAAATTTCTGCTCCTAGAATGCCTGACGGTGCTCCCTGCATGTTGGACCCCTCTATGTGACCAGGGTGTGAAAAAGTCTCACACATGTGGTATCGCCATACTTGGGACGAGTAGCAGAATATATTTTGGGGGGTTATTTTTGCTATATACATGCTATGTGTTCAAAATATCATATAAATTGACCACTTTGTGAAAAAAAAAATATGTTTTCATTTTCTTTCCACGTTTTCCGAAGACTTGTGGAAAAAATTGAACCGTACAAAAGACTCATAATGCCTCATAGAATATATGTTGGGATGTTTGGTTTCCAAAATGGGGTCATTTTGTGGGTAATACTATTGTCCTGGTGCTGCAGGGCCTTCAAAAGTGTAATAGGTGGTTAGGAAATCATATGTGTAATTTGTGCTTCTAGAACGCCTGACTTATTTCGAAGACTTGCGGAAAAAAATTAACCATTCAAAAAGACTCATAATGCCTCAAAGATTATATGTTGGGGTGTTTTCTTTCCAAAATGGGGTCATTTTGTGGGTAATTCCATTGTCCTGGTGCTCCAGGGCCTTCAAAAATGTAATAGGTTATTATGAAATTAGATGTGAAAATTCTGCTCCTAGAATGCATGACGGTGCTCCCTGCATGTTGGACCTCTCTATGTGGCCAAGCTGTGAAACAGTCTCAGACATGTGGTAGCGGGGCGAGTAGCAGAATGTATTTTGGGGTGTAATTGGAAGTATGCATATGCTGTGTATGAGAAATAGCTTGTTGTTATGACAGTTTTGTGCAAAAAAAAAAAAAAAAAAATAATAATTTCTTAATATTCCCAAGAATTGTGGGAAAAAAGTACAACTTCAAAAAACTTGCCATGCCTCATACTAAATACCTTGGAATGTCTACTTTTCAAAAAGGGGTAATTTGGGGGGTATTTGCACTTTCCTGACATTTCAGGGCCTCAAAAAATTAGATAGGCCATCAGTGCATCAGGTGTGATCAATTTTCAATGATTGGCACCATAGCTTGTAGACTCTATAATTTTCACACATACCAAATAATATACACTTATTTGGGTTATTTTTACCAAAGATAGGTAGCAGTATAGGTTTTGGCCCAAATTTTGAACAAAAATTACTTATTTGCTAAATTTTATCATAGAAACAATAAAAGTGTTTTTTTTTCATAATTTTCGAATTTTTTTCACTTATGTCGCAAAAAATAAAAAACCCAGAGGTGATTAAATACCACCAAAAGAAAGCTCTATTTGTGTGAAAAAAAAATGATAAAAATTTTGCTTGGGTACAGTGTAGCATGAGAGAGTAATCGTCATTCAAAGTGTGAGAGCGCTGAAAGCTGAAAATTGGTATGGGCAGGAAGGGGGTATAAACGTCCTGTATTGAAGTGGTTAAAGAAAATTTTTTTTTTAATGAAAATGCCTGTAAACCAAACGGTCCTAGACGCAAGTTACCTCATTTAGGCGCGTTTAGTGGCGTTTACAAGCTGTTTGGCGTTTCAAATGCCTCCGAACTGGCGTCTGAACCCATTTTTTTGCGTTCCAAAAAAGCCTTTAAACTCAACTGCCTGGAAAAGGCCTTAAACGACCCTCTATGTAAATGTCCTGATAAGATAACATAGAGGAAAGTTCAGGGGCAGCTGAAAAAACGCCCAAATGCCTCAAAACGTCCGTTTACCAGCAGCAGTGTAAATGAGGCCTAAATCGAGTTTAAGAGGTATGGTGGTGCAAAGGCGTTCATAACTGACACTGACTCAGAGTTGATTGCCATGTTGGGTTGCAGCTGTGGAGCAGTGTACTTCATAGCAGGTAGTTGACTAGCTTCATGTTAAGATGTCCATTATCTGCATACCGGTGTCTACAGTTTACTGCAGTGCAAAAGCCGGGTGTACTGAAGGATAAGTAGGCAGATTGTCACGAGGATGGTAGGTGGGGTGCACTGACCTTGGATGAGGGATACAGCTGCTGTGGCTGGTAACTGAAGTTTTGGGAGAGAGTGTGAGGGACATGATACATACGACACGACTGGGTGTCTGCTGCTGTTACGTTCTTCACATTTGGTAGCAGCTTGCTCTTTAGCCTTGCCATAGCTTTGGCATGCTCAAATTGTTTCTTCAAAAGCTTCAAAAGCTGATGGCCAGCAATTCCCTATCACCGACATCATAGTTCCAGCAAGATGGTGCACCACCACATTATCGGTGTCAGGTCCGAGCATTCCTAGATGAACAGTTTCCTGAAAAGTGGATTGGTCGTCGTGGGCCAGTTGAATGGCCCCCAAGGTCTCCCGATCAGACCCCCTTAGACTTTTATCTTTGGGGTCATCTGAAGGCAATTGTCTATGCTGTGAAGATATGAGATGTGCAGCACCTGAAACTACGGATACTGGAAGCCTGTGCTAGCATTTCTCCTGCGGTGTTGCTATCAGTGTGTGAAGAGTGGGAGAAGAGGGTTGCATTGACAATCCAACACAATGGGCAGCACATTGAACACATTTTATAAGTGGTCAGAAACTTGTAAATAACTCATGAAATAATAAAGTTACGTTAAAACCAAGCACACTATTGTTTTTCTTGTGAAATTCCCAATAAGTTTGATGTGTCACATGACCCTCTTCCTATTGAAAAAACAAAAGTTGTATTCAAAATGGCCGACTTCAAAATGGCCGCCATGGTCACCACCCATCTTGAAAAGTTTCCCCCCCTCACATATACTAATGTGCCACAAACAAAAAGTTAATATCACCAACCATTCCCATTTTATTAAGGCGTATCCATATAAATGGCCCACCCTGTACAACTGCCATGATGCTACACATGTGATCAGCTATGACACCAGCCATTGGATAGTTTGACACTTTCGTTTAGAGCACAACCAATGGGAGCGTTACATTTCCGGAACGTGCCTGAAATGTAACTGGTTTTTAAACTGTTAAATGAATGGGTTTACTACCGCTTTAAGAAATTACTATATATAAGGCACGGCCTTTATTAACACCCATAGGCAGCAATGAATTGTTTGAGAGCACCCTCTAGTTACAGTATTTCATGAAAGGCTAAGAAAGGTATGCCATGCAATGTGTGAAAATGCATGTTTTGCTGTGACATTGTGCTGACAATGAAAGCATTAACAGGTAGTCTCAGAGAGATGTATCCGTTGCTTAGCTCTGTGTCTGTTTGTGGAGCACAGACTGCTTTCTGTCTAAATTGTTTGATTAGGTATTAAAATCAGAAATCAGAATGGCATGTATACTGTGTGTACATGTATAATGCACAAATGACTTGTATACTAGTCCCATTAGAAAAACATTGAATGATTGCTCTCTTGTAAACTGAAGGCTGCTGTGATTAGATTGCAGGTATGTACAGGCGTATATGACACTGGCTGTACTGTCCTAATCACATCTCACAGTGTATTCCAGAGCTCTAATTGATTTTTTGGATTGAAGCTAAATTATTTAAATAGTGCTAAACGATTTTTGACTGGAGTTAAATGATTTGAGTGGAGCTAAACAATTTTTTGACTGAAAATAAAGATTTTTTGACTGCTCTGCTTCCAAAATCTAAGCACTGACAGTGTGATCTCTATAACTGATCCAGTTGCGTTACATAGCTTAAAGTGTTGCTAAACCCAGGACCCTGCATTCACTATATCTGGTCTCCCATAGTACACAGAACATGGAACATGCTTTTAGTAAATATAAACTGCTAAATACCTTTTCTCAGCAGCAGTATATAGCAGTCTTGTGACTTCTATCAGTGTCCAGCCGAGCACTGGTTAAAGCTTGTAGGAAGAGTTTTCATTCTCTTCTGACAGTCCTTTGAGGCTGCCTGACTCCTGACCCTCTGTCTGGACAGTGCTGATTGGCCCTGTGCTGATCACATGCACCGTACCAAAAAAAAAAAAAAGTCTCCAGCAATACACATCAAATTGAGCATGTGCAGAGTGACTCCAAGGCTCTGTACTATCAGAAGATGGTTTGGGGACTGTGGAAGAAGGAGGGGATCAGATAAGACAGGATCAAACAGCCTTTTTACACAATGTGCAGTATTAACCCCTTAGGTTCCGCAGTGAGTATAAGAACCATGCTTTACTGCATATGCAGACTGATTTTACTGTTGTGAGTTTAGTAACACTTTAACTTACAGTCTCAGTAGCTTGGCAAAAAATAGATTAAAAAAAAGACAGTAACACGAGCTGCTGCACTGCAGTGCACTGGCTAGTGTGCGGTGCAACCTGGCTGAGATCAGTGCAACGATGATGCGTTGAGCTTGGCGGATCACACTGTTTCCTTGTTTTTTAAACAAAACTTTATTCAGATGTCACATCTCGTAACGTTTAATTGCCAGCTGCGCAGTGGATTGCATGCAGTACTTTTTTCAGTGCATTGTACCTGCACACCATTGCAACGCAGTGGTGTGAGCTGGGCACATAGGAGACAAGGCATTTTGCCTTGTCTATACGGTGTGATTTCTCTGGAATAGATGCTAAATGCAGTCCCACCACATCTGGTGTGAACCAGCCCTTTATCCAAAACGTGTGCAAATCATAACAAATGAACTTCAGATATGTAAAAAATCATAGGGTGTCTATCTCCAGCACAATATAGTACGCGTGGTGAATGGAGGCTAAGGCATGAATAAGAAAGGTGAGACTAACTACACAGAGCATTCCCTTGCTACATATTTAGGTAGGGACAAAATTATTAAAGGCAAACAATCAGACAATACATGTGTAACATGATAATATGTGTATTGTTCTGTCCCTTGCTGGCTCTAACACTGAGAACAGAGCGATCAAACACCGCTGATCGCTCACTTCTCACAGCTCCGTGAGCAGAGAGCCAGTCACTGTCAGTCACCGGCTCTCTGCTCTGCCCCCTGGCACTCACTGGAGTGCTGGGCTGTGGAGGGGTGGAGCGGCCAGTCTAGGCTATCAGTGGCCCACTGAGAGGCTGAGCCGGGTGTCGGACCAGACATGTGGTAGCGATCTTTCCCAAGCCTGGACTGGCTCTGTGACATCAGCAGATAGTGGACTTCAGCCCGCTGTCTGCTGAAAATGGGTCACAGGAGTGCAGACAGAACTGCACTCCTGTGATCCACAGGAGAAGTACAGCCAAACAAGCTTTGGCTGTACTTGCTTGCTTTTTATTAGCAGTGACCAATATTGTAACAAAGTAGTAGATTTCACTGACCACCATTGTATTTTACCCTAATTGCCTTTTTAAAAAGGAGCATATTTCACAGCCTATCAGTTTATAAGGAACCATTTCACTGACTAGCAATGTACATACAGTCAATCATGTTAACTAACGTAAACTTCATGACGAGTCAGCTCTTGTCATAGTGTCCAAATTTGCAAGTTTATTATGGCTTACTAACACCTAAATCACCCTCCTCCAGCATTGCAATGTCTGCAGTCTCCCTTATAGCTTTATCTCTACTGCTGACATCTTCTCCATGTCTTCTTCTAGGCCTGGCACCTTTGGCTATCTTGATTAGCTGGCCTGGTATGACATAGCTCATGCACATGAGAGTCAATTTGTTATGGAAACCATGGCATGCTGAGAATGTACCCTGAGCTGCGCTTGTGCTGCTCAGTGTATGATAAGAAGGTATTTACTAATAGCCAATACAGAAGCTTTTATGGCGGAAGAGGTATACAGAATGTCTTTGTAATAAAATCTGACCTGCTAGCAACTGTATTATAGATTACTGTAGTTGTACTTTTAAATTAGGCTTGAAATACATATGGGATTTTAATTTCTTACTATTATGAAGGGAGGCCAATAAGTTGTTACCCTCACCAAGATCGAGAAGTGCTAGGCATCTGAAATTTAGTCCACTGACTCTTTCTTCTTTACATATCCTCCTCCTATGGTTACACACTTCTCACATCTGTGGAACAAACTTTTAATACCATCTGCGTAGAAGTATGCAGATTTGGAAGAAAACCAGCTATCAGTAATGACTGCCTCATCATTGTGGAAACATCTTCCCCATAATAGTTTCTTCAGATTTGGAGACAGAAAGAAGTCCGAAGGTGCCTGGTGAGGTGAGTAAGGTGGATGGGGCAGAGATTCATAGCCACAATCGCGAACAAAAGTGACAGTTGGTACATGTACAAAATCCTGCTCATTCCACTTGTTGCTGTTTTTGGAAAGGTGTCAGTAACCTGGGAACCCAACGTGCAGCCACTTTGCTTATATGTAACATGTTATGTAATATGTTGTAAACATACCCCTACTAATGTTCACCTCCCTAGTTAAGAAATTAATAGTCACACGTCTATCTTCAAGCACTAGCTGCTCAACTTTCGCCACCACACTTGGTTCTGTGGCAGTTGAAAGACTACCTTCCCCTGGGTCACCCTGTATATTTGTGCGACCACACTTGAATTATTATTATTAATATACAGGATTTATATAGCGCCAACAGCTTGCGCATCGCTTTACAACATGGGGGCAGACAGTACAGTTACAGTACAAATCAATACAGGAGGGATCAGAGGGCCCTGCTTGTTAGAGCTTACAATCTAGAAGGGAGGGTGGACCACACTTGAGTTCTCTCTTCCATCGTTTGACAGTCTCATATGATGGACAATCCTCTATATACATAGCTGACATCTCTTCATGGATTATTTGGGGACTGATCCCCATACAAATGTTGTAT
>BLSH010458577.1:686685-700751 GCA_018402905.1 Glandirana rugosa | reverse complement strand
ACACAGCTCTTAAATCTGAATTCTCTTGTATACACCTACTCAGCAGTAACCAGTAGTTGATGTTTTAAAGAAATTCACCTTTTACTTAACATTCACTTTATTTTGACTTTACATCCACTTTATTGTTTACGTACTTTTTACGGACAAATTCCACATTTTTTAAATTAAGACATCTCTATTTTATTGGCACTCACTAACCACAGAAGACATTTTATTGTTTTTATTGATTTTACGTCCTTTTACACACCCCTTTTTTCACACATATTATTTATATCACAAGCACTTTGTTGGTACAGAGACAGCGCCAATCCTATACTGCTTTTCATTTATATCACTTCCTCCAGTAGGAAGTTAACGGAAGGCGGCAGTCTTTTTCTTTACATATTTGAAGTCCTCGCGCAGGTTTTTTTGTATACTTTGCAAGGATTATTACAACCTCTGTTGCAGATTCCTACCTTTTGTTATTCTGAAGAAATCCCTGTTTGTTTCTCTTCCACTCCCTGTGCCCGTCCTGCCCACTTATGCAGGATAGACTCTGTGTAAAAACATGGAGCGTTCATACAGACATAGCTCCCTTTAACCTCTTTACGACAACAAAATGCATATACAATTTGAGGCAGCTAGGGAGGGGGGGCCTTAACGACCCACTGCCGCATATACAACGTATGTGTCACCGTCTTGTTCTGGGGTGAACTTCGTCGGTGCCCAAGAACCATGAGAGAGCTGTCACCAACAGCTCATGGTAAACTACTGTTGAACAGGAGCCAATATCATGGACTCCCAATGGCATCAAAACCTTTCACCAAGCATACTGCCTACCTTCCTAAGTCACCATGACCCTTTCAAAGCAGTGCCTCCCACCGGCGAAAGGGGTTAAACTAGAACCAGAACCCTGAGTCAGATCTTTCTGACACATGCTGACTCTTGGGACCTGATTTCATCTGCAGAGAGCCAATTCCATCAGCAAGTTAACAAGGCCAATGTAGACAACAACTGGGCAGTCATACCACTGTTGCTTTCAAGGGTGGAGTCTAAATGAAAAGTCAATTCTTATTTAAATGGAGTGGCAGAGAAAGAAAAAGCTGAGCAAGGTGTGGAAGACAGAAAAGATTTAGAAGTAATCAGTAACTCCCACACTATCTGACAGGTTGTCGATACAAGGCACGCTTCTTAAGCAGCAGCGGCATCAGACCTCTGGAGGGTGATAAGACCGATACTTTCAATAACTGGCACACTTCCTAGGCAGCCAAGCAGATATATGTGGGTTAATGTACATCTAGTGGAAAGCACTTGGCTTAGTCTTTCGTTGCATAATTTCAGGGTGAACACTCTAAATAAGCAGATAATGCAGTTTTTACGGTTTACGATCTTCAAGAGTCATCAGGAATTTCCCTGTTATCTGTTAGTAAAAACAAAAATAGCAGTTTTACACAGTGAATTCCTTCTTACAGTTACCTGAATACATATATATTTAGAAACCTCTTGATTAGGTATGGGGGGGGGTGGAACGATCAGAAGCAATACTCTGTATGCTGTTGCTCCCGATAATGTTTGCTTGGTTTTATGGGGTCCAGTGTGTTCCAGTTAATGTTCCCTGCACCATTACACTTCCATCAGCTCTATTCTAAGCCATAATACAATGCAATATGACTCTATAGGTATGTGCTGTGTAAACCATTATATACACTCTGCAGCAGAAATAAAAATTCAGCCACAGTCAAGTTATGGTAATTTCATGCCAGCTGTAGCCTAATTTTGCAGCTTTTTTATGACCCAGGGCATTACTGGCATGATCCTTGTGACAGCCCCAACCGGGCCGGGGCTTTTGGAGGGGACTGCAGGGTAGCCTCTTGCCTACTGACTATGGGCCCTGGCATTTGAGGGGCTCTATTCTTTGAGAGGTGTGTGCCTGGGGGACCTTTGGAGTGATTTTTCTTCAGAATAAAAATTGCCACAATTGAGAAAGAGTGTTTAGTGGTGAAGTGGGCGTTAGATTTCCTTCGATACTATTTGCTGGGTAGACACTTTGAGCTGGTTACAGATCACGCGCCCTTAAAGTGGATAGCTCAAAACAAGGAGACCAATAGAAGGGTAAATAGGTGGTTCCTGGCCCTGCAGAAAATTAACTTTTCGGCTCTATCCTACACCACAATACAATGCAATATGACTCTATAGGTACATGCTGTGTAAACCATTATATACACTCTGCAGCAGAAATCAGAATTCAGCCACAGTCAAGTTATGGTGATTTCATGCCAGCTGTAGCCTAATTTTCCAGCTTTTGTATGACCTAGGGCATTACTGCCATGATTCTTGTGACAGCCCCAAGCGGGCCAGGGCTTTTGGAGGGTACTGTAGGGTAGTCTCTTGCCTACTGACTATGGGCCCTGGCATTTGAGGGGGCTCTATTCTTAAGGAGGTGTGTGTCGGGGGGACATTTGGAGTGTTTTTTCTTCAGAATAAAAATTGCCACAATTGAGAAAGAGTGTTTAGCGGTGAAGTGGGTGTTAGATTCCCTTCGATACTATTTGCTGGGTAGACACTTTGACCTGGTTACAGATCACGCACCCTTAAAGTGGATGACTCAAAACAAGGAGACCAATAGGAATTTAACTTTATGGTGAAGCATCGCCCTGGTGTTCAAATGGGGAATGTGGATGCTTTGTCTTGGGTACCTGCCTGCCTGACTGCTTGTGTTCCAAACCCCAGGTTGAAACAAGAGGGGGGTATGTAACAGCAGGCAGGTAAAATCGCCTGTTTGCATCCAGGATGGCAGGTACATTTGTCCCAGGTTTAGACTCTATGCAGATTCCTACCACTAGGGGAAAGTGCTGAGGATCTTGCAGGGGTAGAGGTAATGAGCCCAGCTGAGTTGAGCTGGCTCATTAAGGCCTCTACAAAAACTCCCAGCAGGCTTAGGGAGTTGCTCCATCCTGGAACCAGTTCTGTATCAGTAGGCTGGGGAGCTTGATACCTATTAATAAAGCAGGGGGATAGGTGCCGGGTGTAGCACAAGGCTGCACCTAGCTGATAGACAGGGAAACCTGCAAGTGTATTAAGTGGCCAAGTTGGCAAGGATTTATTTTGATGTTTCTTTTTGTTTTGCTGTTTTTCTCCATTTGTAGATAGTGTAAATAAACCGCACTTTTGTTTTCACCCACAAATGCTGTTTCGCTGTGCCTATTTTGTGTAGTGAACTCTTCCAGGGGGTCACACACACCCGCTGCCGAGCAAACCCCCTTACAATATATATATATATATATATATATATATACCCAGCTTTATGTTTTCCAAATGGGAAAATGGAAAAGGATTGCCGGTTGGCAAATACAAGGCTGTCTCTCTGGCTAAACGACTGGCAAGTCATTACATTTCTTTCTCCACTGACCTTGGACAACTTTCAGGGAACTGCCTTTAACACACGAGGGATGATATTAATTCAGGGATACTCCATTTAATTGTGGGTGTATCAGAAAGGGGTTTTTGCACCAAAATAGAGATCACTATCCTTTTATTAATAGTCTTCTCTGAAGAAATGGATTTTTATTCCCACAAAACGTGTCAGAGAAGTTAACATCATGATCTTATGATAATTTACAACTGAAGCTTACAGCTATTTCTAACAAGCTTGGATATTAAATATATTTTATTGAGTAACAACAGAGGTTATGGTCTTGTTTAAAATAAGGCAATAACACCTACCTATTAAACGTTTTTAAAGATTTTACAAAATTAAATTATATGCTTTTATATTATATCATTGATGATTGATCAATAGCTCCCTTAGGTGCTGATAAAGTCCAAATCAGTGGCGGCCCGTAATGCAGGGAGCAGGGGTGCCACCCCCTAATCCATGCATTTGATTAACCACTTCAGCCCTGGAAGGATTTAAACAAACATTTACACTGGGTAGTATACCTTTGTATAACAGAGGGGCTAGCAGTAATCCTTCTCTGACTTTAAAACCATGTTAATGCTTAATTTAATTCATTGTAATCAAATAATATGCTGCTTAACTATTTGTGTTAATAAGCAGATGTACCAATACAGTTTTATACAGCTGTATAACAATGTGCACCTGAAAATGCTGCATATTTCTATAAAATGTCAACAGACGTTGCAGTTTATTGCTAGAAAAATGTATCAGTAGTTAGGTTTGTTATAACACATCAATATACTATAATATTTTACACTGAGTAGGTCATACTTTCTAGTGAATTGAAATGCAAATCCAGCTGCGCCACCCCTCTAACGCTATATCTTAGTGATCACAATCATATAAACAATCCATGTAAATCTGTCTAAACATTTCTTATCAAAATAAAATAAAAAATATAATAAAAAATAATATAAAGCCAATAGTGTTCAATCATAGTCCATCATAATGCATAGTAAGTGCAAATTGGTGATCAATAAAGTGACTAGTGCTGTATAATGGACAACAGTGCTCCAAAATGTGCTCAAAAGGCCGATCCGCAGTGCTCAGTGCTGACCCCCACATGTGGCCCCACTCACCAGAGAAATTGGACCCCTAGCTTTTCAGTCTAGGAATCAAACAGACTGGGTACTAGTGGTGGCAGGATCGTGATCCACAGCAGAGATGGCCTTTCCAAACGAACTGCTAAAATACTTCCACTCCACAATTTCTCAGAGAAAGAGAAAGAACTTCATGGTGAAGTACTGTAAAACTATTTTTTACAGTGATGACGCTCCATGTGGAGAGGGAAACGCGTTGACGTCATTTCCGGTCCTTCGCACTCAACGATGTCAATTCCACCTGCGGTGGAACGCACGTCGGAACAGACGCCAAACAGGTCCCTGTTATGATGTGAGTTTTCTCGAATGTCCTGTAAGTAGCTTTTTATATGCTCAGTAAAAATAAAGAAAGTCAATGTACCCGGGGTGCGGGGCTTACTTTTTTTTTTTCTTCTTTAGCCAGCGGGGAGGCGGCGCCCAAGTGCTCCTCATACACCAGCCACCGCTGATCTTGTCCCATATTGTAATGAATGCATGTCTGTTTTATGCCATTATGCTGGCAGCATAAATCAGCATTAGAACTTTGGGCAGAAGTTTTATCTGTTGAGTCTGTCTGTCTGAGTTATAGGGCTCGTTCCCACTATGTGCGGTGACCTGCTTTTTTCTACACTGGGTAAACAATTGTTTCATATGTGTCCTGTTCACACTACGGGGGCGTTGCCTGGAGCGCGATGGAGTGAGCCACTCGCTATAGCTTACCTAACCTGATCCAGCGTCTTCCCTGAACATCGAGGATCATGCCATAGCACTCTAACGCCGAAAATAGATGAGATGAAAATTGAACTATCGCTCATCCGCTAGGATATTACTAAACTTAAAGAGTGGGTGACAGAAGCGGAAGCCTGCATTAGCACAGCAGAAGACCTCCTGCATCCTTTACAACACACCACAGAGAATATGCAACACCAAATACAACAAATAGCCAAGAAACAAGACGATATGGAAAATTGCCTTAGGAGATTTAATCTTAGATTCGTAGGTCTGTCCTGTTCACACTACTATACTGGTGTGCTAAATTTCAGTGCAGAAAAATGTAGCATATCTGCATTTTACCACACCGCACTGGATGGCACCTCATGTTACTGCATAGTAGCTCAATGCACCACATGTATTGTAAATATATCCATGCCTGCCTTGGTCTTCCCACATTTGCTGTGTAGATATTAATTAATCATGTTGGTATCAGGGTAGAAAACTGAGTCTGCAGGGAAGCAAGACTACATTTCCAAGGTGACAATTATTCATTAATGCCATTGTTCTTATGTAATAAGTGTGGTAGTGTGGTACCCCACTAGCAGGAGGACACGGGATTCTCAACCTGGCAGGTTGAGGGGCTCCAGGGGATTTGCTTATTTGGGAGGAAACTGGCCTTTCAGTTTCCTCATTTCGTAAAGTCAGTTTCGGGACCTGGAGGCCGGGGATTTCATAGCAATCCGGATGGGATGAAATCCCCAGTCCTGGGACCGGAATTTGTGACCTACCGGGACACTGATTACCCAGCTGGGCCAGGGTTCTGTGTCACACACTGGGAGATGGCTCCAGAGAGGGAGACAGGCAGTCTCCAAGGTTCTAAGGCTGCAGGAGGCAGTCAGGTCTACCACATCTGCAAGGAGGCAGAGGTGACCCGCGATCACGCAGCGGCTGATTGCTTATCAGCCAGGAGTGCTGACTTCAGTTATTAGCCAGATGGGCTACTTTTCATTTATCAGCCAGGATGGCTAGATATACTTTGTAAGCCAGGATGGCTGAATATCATTTATGCCAGCAGCAGGAGGCTGATATATACAACAGTGTTGGAACAAGTATGCTGCATTTTTCTGGCAGAACTTGGCCTGTAGGCCTCTAATGTTGCGTATGTATGCACGTTTATGTGTGTATGGCGTATAGTGTTAAAATAGTTCTACTGACCAAAGTATTCATATTTTTTGGACATTTGAATACATTTATGCTGATAGGCATGTTTATGCATGTTTACATGCATTTACGCATATAAATTAGGTTAGTAGCTTCCTTTCCAAATGCAGCTTTGGTGCTTTTTTTTATTCCTCCCCCATTCACACCTGCATGTTCCAGGAAATGGCTCCTGAGTCCCGCCGACGTCACTATATGACGAAATGCATAGGGAGGAGCCTAGGACACCACACAGGAGTAGGTCAGGACTCAGGAGCCATCTTGCTGGTGAGGAACAGGATTGTTTCCACCTATTGTACATGCGATTCCACCAATTAACGTGTGAGTTACTATTTTTTAATACATTTTATCTGTGATTTACTGCACTATGAGGCGTATTTCGTCTTTTCACTGCATATGGTGACTTGGAACTTGGAGTTTGGGTCTATTGGTTGGAGCCCGTTGAGCGTAAGTACCCGTAATTGCTGTGGACAGTCTGATTGGGGTGGACCCAGGCTAATCCATAAAAGATCTCTTGCTGGCTTGACCCCTGTGACAAGGGTCCCAGAGAGAGGGTAAGAGGAAGTTTGTATGAATGCTGGTGGAGTGTCCTCTCCTCTTTATATCGCTTCAAGGAAGATTATTTTTCATCTAATCTATGGACTGTCATTATATGGACAATCTATTATAACTATAGCGCTGCATCATCACTAATTGTTGTTTATTCTCTACCTTTATTTAGGAGGACATAGTTTCAGATATATTCTGTATTACTTACATGCATGCTAAGTAAGTGCAACACCCACTGACTATGCCCTGATCTTCCTCAGAAGGCCACTGCCACCTTTATTCACAAAGCATCTAGGGTCACAATCAGGGTCACCTTGTTACTTGCTCTAAAGTTGCCTTATATCACAGTCTCATTGCTTACTGGGAGGGAAAGGAGACTAAGCAAATACTTCATTCAACCTGCAGCAAATTGGTGATATCATTCTGGCATGCTGCACCACATTTCAGCTTAAGCCCCTCCACCCAAGAACGTTGTTGATCACTGAAAGCATCAGGTATGCTCTCAAGGAATTTTGTTTGATCAAAGTGAGGGGAAAAATAAATTCTGACCTTTGTGTGCTTCTTTGGAGTCCCGGACTGCTTTTGTCAATCTATTTTTTGCGCACAGCTAAGTAACATTTAACCAAATACCATTGTGTTCTGTACCATGCACAATGATCCTCAAACTGTATGTAAAGGAAAACTTTTTAAAAATTTTGTTTTGTTTTGGATAGAGCAAGAATTGGTTAGGACCCCGTTCAGGTTTTTTCCTGGCTGTATCCCATTGGTAAAATTTCCCTATAGTTCCTGTCCAGAGATACACCAAGAAGCAAGAGGTGATCTTTCCAAAGTGAAGGGATATTCCTCATTATACAGTTATCACCAAAGGTTTACTGGTCGGATGAAAGATCTCCCCTCATCTCTGGATCCTGTGAAAACTCAAAGATTTTGGATTTTTCTTCACTTTCTGTACCAATGGTCTCTGGGCAAATAATGAAGGTGAATCCCCTCAGTGGGTACCCCGACATGAATAAAAAGCAGACAGGTGCTCTGACCTTTCTACATTCTATCCAAAACTATAGCGTTACATATTAAATGTTCAGCAATCCACACACTTTAATTGTAGAAAGTAATTTGTGTTTATGTATCGTGTTTAGGAGCTTTTCCAGAAGGGCCAGCCAATTTCTACTTTTCTGGTTTCTAGATAGATATATTTTACATTGTATCTGCATTTTTATGGTCTGCTTATTTGCAAACACCTGTTCAGTGAAATAATTGCTTCAGAAAATTAGCCATTTGCCATTTATGCTTGCACTTTCTGACTTTAAAGGCGCTCAAAGGACACAGATTTTACAATTTGTGCAATTTCACTACCTCTACTTTCTCTAACACTTTCAATCATCCTATTGCATGCAAATTAGACATTAAAAAAAAGAAAAAGAAACCATGGATTAAAATGTGACTTACTTTGCCAATCTTGTGCTAGGACGCGGTCTTCCTGAGCTGGGCACTGAAGAGCAGAATAAAAAGAAAAGAACACTGTCTAATGGAACATTAATTCTGTCCGCCAGCACCAGTGCACATTAAAGTACTGCATTCCACACATGTAGCTCTCTGGGATTTGCTCCAGTACATTTTATCATGGGAAGTGTGCAATTTGCAATACATTTCTATTGTCATTTCATGAGTCCCTGGAGACAGCAGCATGTGTGCTGGTGCAGTTTCTAGATATTATTAAAAGATGACTGCGTACCTAGCTTGTGTTTACGTGTAACCTCAGGAGACCCATTGGTTTCTTCAGGACCAAGATTTGTATACAAATTCATAGTCAGTGTAGGGCATCACATCGCATGTGCTTTATACTAATACATTTTAAAGACCAGGGCAGGTAGTGGAGTCTGAAAAGCACATTATCATCACTTATTTATTTCAACATCATTGCCTGAAAGACCCAACAATACATTTCACAAAAATACGTGTAAATGGCCCAGGGTACAATACTTTTAAAGAAGTATTCATCCCTTGGACTTTTCTGCATTTTGTAGTGTTAAAAACTGAATTAATCAGAATTTTTACTGTTAGATTTATGCAACATACCTAACAATTTGAAAGTGCAACATTCTGCTTTTATTGCAACCTAAAGTATAAAGCCCATTTTCCTGGGTAAAATGAATAGATTTTGCTTTAAAGAGGTTACTTGCCATTAATAATCCTTTTGAAGAAGATGTAGTTACTTTTCCTGTGTCTGAAGGCTAAGCAAAAGTATCAGCTGATTGCATTTGGCCATCCAGCAAATGCCATCAGGTATTTCTATCTATTATGAATCAGTATGGTGACAAACATACAGAAAAAAAAGGGGGAAGGCACAAACACATGATGCATTAACCAGTAAAATGCATACTCACAAAAGGTACAGAGGTAATCTATTGTCACGTTTTTGGGGTTGTGTTCGATATGCGCAAAGAGAGCTCACACAAATACTTAAAAGTATAACATTTATTACAAAGTAATGACAAATGCGGATAACGAAAAAGAAAATATCAAGAATACTTAACTAGAAGTGCTTGTTCTCTTGCCATGGAGTTCCTTTGCTGTTTCGCAACATGGCACCAGGTGACCGAGACTAGACACTGGCCTCATGGCCGTTCTGGGTGAGACTAACTCATATAGGTTTTGGCTGTGGTAATATAGAACTTGTGTAAGGAAAAAGACCACCCCCAGCCAACACCCTGGTAAGCAACGATATGACCTTCACATTCCTGAGGAGAGGGGGCTAGCTTGTCCATATAAGGCAGTTCAAATGCCAATAAGTTGAGTCAAGTAAGGTAACCAGAATAAGCAGGATATTAGAGGCTATAATAGATATTTGTAAGGACAACCTTAATAAGGAATATGAAATATGCAATTTCCCCAACACTCCACCCCCTGGCTCACAAATTATATAATGCCTCCAACTGTACATAAACATAACATCAATATTAGAAGGAAAGCACCTGATTATTGTAAACAAAAATAATAATTTTCCCACCCCCCGGTTTACCTTAAATGAAAATGGGGGATCTAAAGTGTATATAATCTAAAGTGTAGATGCCTACTTTCCTTTCCCTGTCTGATTTACCTGCACAGAAAATCTCATTCAGCTATGTTAGGGCTGAATAATATAAAAATATTCAAAGGTAAAAAAAACCTAAATGTTAGACTAACAGAACACCAAACTTCTTTTGAAAGCACAGGAGCATGTATGAACATGAAACTTTCCTTTCCAAGAGTTTAAACGTGTGGAAACTTGTCAAAGTCCTCCATACCTGGTGATGGACAGCAGAGTCTTAGACATCCGGTGATCAGATCGCAGCTGCAGCACAACAATTGCAACACTGTAGAACTGAAAGAACTGTAGAATACAAAGTCCATATCCTCTGGACTATTGCAGCTCACAAGTCATAGATGTGCAGGCACATAACCACATGGTAGTTGTTACTTTACAGACAGTTCAGGCACTTGACCATCAGAGCAGATAAAACTGTTCAGGTACTTCACCATCAGATTCAGGTACTTTACCACGATAGCAGATGGAACAATTCAGGTACTCAACCATCAGAGCAGGTGTAACTTGCACCAACAGTTCAGCTGCTGATCATTGACAAAGTCTTTATAGACGGTTGCTGCTGTCAAAAGCGTTTGTCTCCTTTCTCCAATATGCTTGTGATTGATGTCAAGACAGGTGTGTTACCAAGACTGCCAGTCCAACCTTCCATAACTAACCATAATGCCCATCATGGATTTGGATTTTTGAACAGTTAAATTCACAATCCCTAGTGGCCTGGCCTAACACTAAAAGGAAAAACTCAGCTTTTCCTAGTTCAAGGTGAAATATTGGTACAGGAACACCACCACCCATCTCCCACCTGAACTCTGCTTTTGTATCTAAACTTAACAATGTCCTACCATAGGCCCAACTTCAAACCACCTAACATGTATATTTCCTCTGTGTACTCCGCCAGACATTCTGGCAGGCTAACTGGCTCTTCTCTACACACCCCCAATGTGTACGTACAAACTACCTACACCTAATGTGTCACCATACTCTACATGCCAGTCCCACACCCAAGCAATCAGGGAGAATCAAGGAAAACCAAACCTGGGAACCTATTTCATTTCATGATCAAGTGTATCAAACGTGGTGGCCAAAGGATCTATGTAAACCTACGTAAATATGTAAACCATCCCAAATGCAATACAATATTACTATTGATCAGACGCTAGTATTTTTCTCTATTGTTTAAGGTTCAAATTAATCAGAGGGAAAAAACTTGAATACCCATCACCCAGCATCAAAATTATTAGCTGCTCTGTTTACAATCAGTTCAAATAAAAACTGTCATTACATTGACAAAAACAAACAAAATATCAACAATTAAGACGATGCAAGTTGTCAATGTATGCTGTAATCTTCGTCTTTAGTTCTTGGACATCAAACTGTATCAGACAGGTGGATTGATGCTGTTTTGTACTATCTAGGAACTAAACAAAATAAAAGGTCTTAGTGGGTTATCATTACATTTCCCACCTAGAAATAAACAAATGGTTAGCACAAAACACATATTCAAAATACTTTCCAGACAAAACATATGGCCATGTTGTTTAATGTGAGTGCACTCTTTTCTACCCATGTTAAATTAACTAATTTATTAATTAATTAATCACCACATGGATTTTCATCAAACGACGTCCATCAAAAGATGTCAATAATTCACTATGGTTAACATTCACAATAACATTTTCAGTGTGTTCATCACATTGTGCCAAATATTATACATCACTAAATACATATTGATTTTTCTATTTCAACCTCTTCCCATACAAATCTTGGAAACTTCTAGGAATAAATCTGGTCCTTTCTGTATTAACAAAAAACTTACAAAACAATCATTAGTGTTGTATTCTAAAGTATCACACTTCATTACAATCACCAATCAAGACAATACATACATATACATACACCTCCAGTGATCATTCAATATTGTCCTATCATATACAGATAAATAAAAATATCTAAGCCTGGTCTTTACTAGTCAACTATCTTGTTAAAATGACTTTCATTAAAGGGTACAACCAAGTTTTTATCAGTGGGTGAAGCCTACTCCCTTTCCATGCCCAGTAGGCTGGAATGGAGAACTAAACATTTAAATAATTAATAATCATGGCTACCTTTTAGGAATTTAAAGGGTTTCGGCTGTAATCAGCCTTTTTTTTCTTTGTTTAAACTGAATCCTAGAGTGAACATTACATGTTATACTAGTCATTTCATAGCTGGTCAAAAATTAGCACATTCCCCTACATTTCACAGGCAGTCCCCCGTCCCTCACACAGAATATCTTACACAGGCTTTGTCAAAAGAGGAAAAGAGGGGATGGGGATGCTGCAGCCCTTCTCTTCACCTCCCTCCTCTCTTTACACAGACACGCACATATAAGGGAGGATCTGGACAGACACAGAGACATGTCGAGACTGCAGCCATCTCTGCTACAAATGATTTTCTCAGTTAAACGTACAAAGACTTTCAAACAAAAGCTTCTATCTTTCTCAAACGCCATTTTATCAGTTTCAGCACCTACAATATAACCCTTCTGTATTTCTCACTTTTCTCATTTACAACTTTACAGAATTTTTTTCTTCAGTTTCATTATTTAATTTTTCCAATATTAAACTCACCTAAACACACAAACATAAGTAACAAATTATTTTACAACTCATATTAAGCATTACCTTTCTTTCTTAATTCAAGTAATCTTGTCATTTTATATAGACAATACAAACAAGTACTATGTCCATTAGCTCGCTTCAAAAAATTCGGACATACACATAACAATCAATCTGAGCGGTCAGCTCATCGTTTTCAATATTCAAACAAGTCTCATCGCTCTGAAATGTTTACAATCCAGAGACCAATGCTGTTTACTATTATAAATTGAGGCTTCCTGAAGCTACAACAGTTTCATTTGTATATCAGTCTCTTGCCAAATTTATCAAACAAAAGCAAAATCGCAAGCCGGTGTCCAGTCAACGCCTAAACAAAAATCTGCTTGCACCTGATCACCTAAGGGCACCTCAAATAAGCCAGCTAAGTATCTGATACATTTCCTTCGCTTTCTGAATGTACTGTGGCTCACAATACAAGTACACAACCAAGCACAAACAGTCTAGCACAATTCTGCATCATTTTTGTATCTCTTATTTGCACAAATCGACCCCACTCTCCTGGTACCAAATCTATCGTCACGTTTTTGGGGTTGTGTTCGATATGCGCAAACAGAGATCACAGAAATACTTAAAAGTATAACATTTATTACAATGTAATGACAGATACAGATAAAGATAAAGAAAATATCAAGAATACTTAACTAGAAGTGCTTGTTCTCTTGCCATGAGTCAATTTGCTGTTTTGCAACATGGCACCAGGTGATAGGGACCAGACACTGGCCTCATGGCCGTTCTGGGTCAGACTAACTTGTATAGGTTTTGGCTGTGGTAACATACAGGGTGGGCCATTTATATGGATACACCTTAATAAAATGGGAATGGTTGGTGATATTAACTTCCTGTTTGTGGCACATTAGTATATGTGAGGGGGGAAACTTTTCAAGATGGGTGGTGAACATGGCCGCCATTTTGAAGTCGGCCATTTTGAATCCAACTTTTATTTTTTCAATAGGAAGAGGGTCATGTGACACATCAAACTTATTGGGAATTTCACAAGAAAAACAATGGTGTGCTGGGAGAAGGATAACTTTTTTATTTTCAACCTAAGTTTTACCGGCTGAAGTTTTACCGCCGGTACAAGTGGTGGGTAGAACTTTTCAAAGGGGGGAGTGTATATGATTACACGGTGTTTGTCCTTCAATTATAGTGGTTGGTAAGGGTAAAATAATTCCACATAGGTATATTTACCGGGTGGGACATACAATGGTGTCGGTTTTGGATATGTTCAATCAGACTGGGTCTTGCCGGTACTCCGGTCACAGACCAGGGATAGTGGACCACGGTACAACGTTTTGTCGTTTAACTGAGTACCGTTCTCTTGTTCGTGAAGA
>BLSH010458577.1:620825-655596 GCA_018402905.1 Glandirana rugosa | reverse complement strand
CTCTTATACACATCTCCCTCGGACAACAACCAAGCTGCCTGACAGGTCAGTCAGCCCCTGAGTAGTTCAGTTTCACAGAGAAGCTTGCAGTTTGCATGACTTATACTAAAATAAACTGTAGGTAGTTTGGCTCCTTGTTTTTTTTTTTTAATTTAAAGAACTGTTTCCATTCTAGAATGATCTGTTTTATTTGGTATTATTTTATAGTTATTCAAAAATAACAGTGTTAATGTCTGGTGTTTCTTTATACAGCAAATAGCAGAAAAAGTACTGTGTGCAAACATATTGCAAATACTACTTTTAACATTGATATTAGAAGATATTTTATTTTATAAGCATCTCATTAGACTGCAGAGCTGCTACATGGAGAGAAGCAAGTGTGTAATGCCTAGCTAGGAAAGGAAAAAAGGGAGGGAGGGTATCAGTATGGGAGAATGGTGTCCTCCTAGACCAATGATGGTGAACCTTGGCAGCCCAGAAGTTTTGGAACTACATTTCCCATGATGCTCAAGTACACTGCAAAGTGCATGAGCATTATGGGAATGTAGTTCTGAAACATCTGGGGTGCCAAGGTTAGCCATCATTGTCCTAGACTATACCCTATTTCCCAGACTAAATTAATTTCTGGAACACTACCGGATCCATGGAGGCCACATGTGAAGTGATCATGTTAATAAAATATGACATCACAGAAAAACACAGCAGGTATAAACTGCCTGCCAAACATATTGTTTGGTGTTAAAGCCAAATAATTTAATTTTAGTCTCATCCAACCACCTTAAATGCACTTTGAAGATTCTGAGGCCACATGCAAAAAGGTGTTATGGTCAGATGAGACTAAAATTGAATGATTTGGCCTCAACACCAAACAATATGTCTGGCAGAAATCCAATACAGTTCTCCATCCAAATTACACCATTCCTACAGTAAAGATTGGAGGCGGTAATGTCCTGTTATGGGGGTGTTTCTCTGTAGCAGGGTCTGGAGCACTTGTCAGGATAGAAGGATAAAGAGATGAGGCAAATACCATCAAATTCTTCAGTGTAGCGTCCCCATAGTATAAATGCTTACTTTTGTAGATTTTTGATAGGAAATTAAATATCTAGTCAGGCCTGACTGTAGGTGCAGGCCTGAATGTTTTGATCTGGGCTAGAGGAGTATCTCAGGGAGGGGCTGGAGATAGAGGGAAGGAACACGCCTTGGAGATTCCTCCCCCTTGAGCTTGGAAAGTTCTGGGAAGGCGGATGGAGGAGGAGGTTTCACTTCCTGATGTATGACAAGGAGCTCTGACCAGTCCAGCGGCTGGATTGGCAGGGGGCAGGCCTCCTTAAATACAGCCATCTGCCAACAGGTATCAGGAGAGTTCGGGTGGAAGAGTGAGGATGTAGTCAGTAGTTGCAGAGCAGGCCTCGTCCGGGAGGGGGTCCCCCTTCTGGGGGGGTTGAACCTGAGGCCTGGGGCTTGGGTGCAGCCAGGAGTGGAAGTCAGCTCCTGGAGCTGCACAGGAGAAGCAGGAGAGCAGCTGAGGTCTACATGGAAGGAATCCACCAATAAGTCAGTGAGTGGCAGCCCCTGGGAGTTGGAGGAGACGTCTGGGAGAGCAGTCTGTGGAAGGCAGGAGGAACCAACCAAGGGGAAGTAGGGCCATTAGACCGCAGGACAGACCGGATGGGTCTGAAGGATGGGCTGGGAGTAGTAGTTCATCCAAAGGCCCAGCTAACACCAACGTACTTTGCAACACAAGAGATGCTGTCTGGTTTTAGTGAGAGAAACCTACAGCTCTCACCCACAAAGGGTAGTTCTGAGGCCTTGCCAGCGGCTGCAGCAGGCCTCACCATGTGCTAACTGTGGTAAAGAAGAAGTATTGTAGAGGTCAAATAAATTTCCCTTCGAACCAGGAGGACAGGTGTAACGGTCAGCAAGTAGTATACTGGAGAGAAATACAGGAGAAGTGTAACGGTCAGCAAGTAGTGTGCTGGAGGTGAAGAAGTGTATATCCCGGAGGTGTATATAGTGTGTCCTATGTTAAATTACTGGGCATCCCACAGTGATCCCTAATCCCTATCCAAGTTCAAACCCCTAAAAAAACAACAAAAACTAAGTACCGGCCTGTTCAGTGACTTTGGATGTGTGGAATACGTGTGATTGAGGGCAGCAGATGGGTGGACCACAAATTTCAGCCACTCTTAAGGAAGCACATGGCTACATGAAGAAATTCTGCTGCCCTCTGCTGGAAAGTTGTCAATGGGAAGAAATTTTACCTTAAAACATGACAATGACCCACAGCACGTGGCAAAAATGACCACATAGTGGTTGAAGAAGAAAAAGGTGAATGTCCTTGCATGGCTTAATCAGAGCCCTAACTTAAACCCCCATGAGCAGTTCTGCAAAGAAGAGTGGGCAAATATTGCAGAATGGATATGCAAAGTTAGTAGAGACATATCCCAAAAGGCTAAAGGCTGTAATTAAAGCAAAAGGTGGTCCAACAAAATACTGACATAATGGGGGTGATACTTTTTCCAACTCAGTGATTCAGTTTTTGAATATTTTTTTTTTCTGACATGTTGGTATCATATCTGACACTTGAATGCTATAATTTGCACTGAGTAAAACAGCTGGGTAAAACAAAAACTGTGTCTGTCTTCATTTCAGGTTGCCAAGCCACAAAATGTGATTATTTTAGAGGGAGGGAGGGTGATTCTTTTCTATTCCCACTGTACAGAGGCACTCCTTACCGAAATGATCAGACCTCTAAATTATGGCCTAATATAATGGCTCCAGCAACTTCATAAAGAACTCCAGTGGACCATCAACAAAAGCACCCACCCGTATAACTGAAAAGAAACACATAGTAAACTCCATGGCCCAGTATTACAGATTGCATAGATTTTTAGCCCCTTCCTGGCTGCACTCTATTCAATATACAGCCTCATGGCCATTCTCTAGTTCTGGGAAAGCATCCCTGGATGTCCTCTTGCGTGCAAACTTACTGTTGTATACAGAGCTTAAGCTTAAATTTTTTAACTCATACTATTGAAAAAGGCAGAGGAATGACTGATCTCTTATGTGATGGTTTGGTCACAGGTTTCTGTGAGACAGAGCCAGCCTGCAAGGAAGTTACTACTCTTGTGCTGTCTTTTTAAATAGTCCAAAGTTCTCAGAGAATCCTTTGTTGTGTATTAAATATTTATGTATAAAAGAGAGACTGTATACATATAGTATAAAATATATATAGTATTACCTTAACATTATAAAAATGACTCAAAATATTTTCACTAACAGAAGAGGAATTGGTACAAGGGACACATCCTACTAATTGTGTCCCTTGTGCTGATTCTTCTTTGTGATTTTGGCTGCACTTTAGAGGTTAATAGAGGAAGTTTTCCTTACCTCTGCAGTAGCAATTAATGCTGTCAAAAAACATAGGATATAAGCCTGGGGGGATACCCTGAAAATATTTTTAATTGGTTTGTTCATCAAGCCTTCCAAAGAAATATGTGACTTAACTTTATTATTACAATTGATAAAGCAATAAACCTTAATCGTAAATGTTCTGACTGTTGGGCATGTCCACCATCTGTGGTGTAGAAAACCCATCTGTCCTCGGAAACGAAGAGGGAAGCTAGTGGAATAAATAAAGCAATCGTAGCCGGGGAAATAAACCAACTTATATATATATAAAAAAAAAAAAACGTTATAGTGTGTTTCTATTATTGAAGTATTGATTGTGATTTGAGAAGTATGACTTGCTTTTGGGCCATTTGTTCAGCTCTAATTCTTCATTTATGTCTTGTTCCTATAACCTCATGCTGTTAAGTGTGCATTTGGTGAAGCTAGGATATTACAGAGAAATAAGACCTATGCAAGCTGTAAAATTCTACATTTTAAAGCCTCCACTGAGCTTTCAATGGTGTTGTCTAAAGTAATAAGACATCTGGTTATAACAAATTTATTCAGAAGCTGGGAGATTATGGGTGGTAGAAAAATGTTTTCAGTTTTCTGTGTTGGTTCTTATCATTGTCAAGATGGCTCCTGCTGTTGAACACTAAAAGACAGACATACATTATAGATGGATGCTGCAAAAGTGGTAAAGGGCCCTCCGTGTTACCATAAAGTTCACAACATTCTTCAGATGTGCAGTTTGGTCAATGTCCATCTTTACCCTAAGAGCAGGGGAGAGCTGGGCCAGGGGGCAGGGTGGCAATTGCCCCCCAGGCCACCCTACCTTACATTCAAAATGGCCGACGGCCACTGCCCGCTCACACTTTTTTCTTCTTGTGGAGGAAGGAACCAGGGGCGCAGACACCAACTAACTGCAGGCAAAGAGGGGGGGCATTCAGGGCCGGCTGTGCTGATGGGCACTGGCGAGCCTACATTGATGGGCACTGATCAGGTTGCATTTGATAGGCACTGGTGCGGCTGCATTGATGGGCACTGGTAAGGCTGCATTGATTGGCACTGATGCAGCTAAGCTGATAGGCACTGATTAGGCTGCATTAGTGGGCACTGATGAGCTGCATTGCTGCATTATTTTTGTTAAACCTCCATTGTTGCTATTAACATTAAATTATGTTACCACATTGTATCATAGTTTTCTTGCTTCATAACATCAATATCTGTTCTAAAAACAGGTGGGCATGGATGGTGAGCTGATTCTGGGGGTTCAATGGGCCACTTGACTGGACTTGCCCCCCAGGCCTAAGGCTGCCAGCCCTCCCCTGCCTAAGAGCCTGTTTAAGACTGAGCTGGGGGGACAGAGGAGACTTTAGGGCAGTTAGGCGATCCATACTGCTAACTCACTCAGTTTTGTCTTAGTCTTGAGAAATCACATTCTATGGTTTGTGCATTTCGATATACAGTTTCTGACAAAAGTGAGTACACCCCTCACATTTTTGTAAATATTTCAATTATATCTTTTCATGTGACAACACTGCACAAATTACACTTTGCTACAATGTAAAGTAGCTTGCATAACAGTGTAAATTTTCTGTCCCCTCAAAATACCTCAACATACAGCCATTACTGTCTAAACCATTGGCAACAAAAGTGAGTACACCCCGAAGTGAAAATGTCCAAATTGGGCCCAAAGTGTCAATATTTTGTGTGGACACCATTATTTTCCAGCACTGTCTTA
The DNA here is from genome assembly GCA_018402905.1 of Glandirana rugosa. NCBI lineage: Eukaryota > Metazoa > Chordata > Amphibia > Anura > Ranidae > Glandirana > Glandirana rugosa. Next base: position 650,462 of record BLSH010458577.1, on the reverse strand, counting down.
ACCCTCTTGAGTTCACCAGAGCTTCACAGGTTGCCACTGGAGTCCTCTTCCACTCTTTCATGATGACATCATGGAGCTGGTGGATGTTAGAGACCTTGTGCTCCTCCACCTTCCGTTTGAAGATGTCCCACAGATGCTCAATAGGGTTTAGGTCTGGAAACATGCTTAGCCAGTCCATCACCTTTACCCTCAGCTTCTTTAGCAAGGCAGTAATCTTCTTGGAGGTGTGTTTTGGGTCATTATCATGTTTGAATACTGCCCTGCGGCCCAGTCTCCGAATGGAGGAGATCATGCTCTGCTTCAGTATGTCACAGTACATGTTGGCATTCATGGTTCCCTCAATAAACTGTAGCTCTCCAGTGCCGGCAGCACTCATGCAGCCCCGACCATGACACTCCCATCACCATGCTTAACTGTAGGCAAGACACACTTGTCTTTGTACTCCTTACTTGGTTGCTGCCACACACGCTTGACACCATCTGAACCAAATACCTTTATCTTGGTCTCATCAGACCACAAGACATGGTTCCAGTAATCCATGTCCTTAGTCTGCTTTTCTTCAGCAAACTGTTTACGGGCTTTCTTGTGCATCCATCTTCTGGAATGACAGCCATGCAAACCAATTTGATGCAGTGTGGTACGGTACCAGATACAGTGTGAGCACTAACAGGCTAACCCCCCACCCCTTCAACCTCTGCAGCAATGCTGGCAGCACTCGTGCATCAATTTCCCAAAGACAACCTCTGGATATGACGCTGAGCATGTGCACTGAACTTCTTTGTTCGACCATTGCGAGGCCGGTTCTGAGTGGAACCTGTCCTGTTAAACCACTGTATAGTCTTGGCCACCATGCTGCAGCTCAGTTTCAGGGTCTTGGCAATATTCTTATAGCCTAGGCCATCTTTATGTAGAGCAACAATTCTTTTTTTCAGATCCTCAGAGAGTTCTTTGCCATGAGGTGCCATGTTGGACATCCAGTGAACAGTATGAGAGAGTGAGAGCGATAACACCAAATTTAACACACCTGCTCCCCATTTGCACCTTAGACCTTGTAACACTAATGAGTCACATGACACCGGGGAGGAAAAATGGCTAATTGTGCCCAATTTGGACATTTTCACTTAGGGGTGTACTCACTTTTGTTGCCAGCAGTTTAGACATGAATGGCTGTGTGTGTTGAGTTATTTTGAGAGGACAGTGAATTTACACTGTTATACAAGCTGTACGCTCACTACATTGTAGCAAAGTGTAATTTCTTCAGTGATGTCACATGAAAAGATATAATAAAATATTTACAAAAATGTGAGGGGTGTACTCACTTTTGTGAGATACTGTATGTGTATGCATTGTGAAATAACTATGCATTCACCTTTTGAAATGATTATTGCATATTCTTAACACTAAAAAAATAGCTTTTTAGCCCCCGACCACACTGGTGCGACTTGTCATGCATTTTACAGTTTTGCACGAATTTTGAAAGTAGTTCCTGCACTTCTTTTTGCAATGTCAGGTACGACTTGCATAGAAATCTGTGCATGAAGCCACACAGATATCTTCCAAGTAGCACCTGAAATAGCACCGAAATGCTACTTTGAAATCATGCTACTTCAAGTGAAGTAGCACAATTTTAATGTCGCAATCGGCAATCTTTTTGACCTTCTAAATAAGTCAGCAATGTGTAAACCAATCACATTTCTTTCATCTTAATGATGTCACATGATCAAAAAGCCTATATGCAACTGGTTTCAATTGCTGCAGGCTACTGAAATCACTTTGGCATAGGGCACACCCCTGCCACACCCCCATTAAAGAAGAATTGTACAGAAAAAATAATTGGTTAAACCCACAAGTGCATTTTTACCATTACTATTCCTTTATATTGGCTTTTGGAATTTACAAATGTAGCAATTTAGAAATTAGATGAAAGGTTTAACACTGTAAAACACAATATAAAATAATAAAATGCACTAATTATGTATTAACCACTCCAGATCCGCGCTATTGCCATAGTAGGGCTCCAGCGCGGATCTGAAATGCCGGGACGACGTCCATGGACGTCGTCCCCTGTGCACGCTCCTCGTGTGCCCGCTGGCGGCAGCGGCGGCGCGCGTGCGCCACACCCTGCGCGAGCGTGTCCGTGGCTCGGGCGGACTCGATGTCCGCCCGAGACCCGCCAATCTCTTTTAGGAGCCTCAGAATGGGGAACCGCCGATGTAAACACGGCGGTTCCCCGTTCTGTGACAGGGGACATGACAGATCTACTGATCCCTGTCACTGGGATCAGTTAGATCTGTTATGTCCTGGCCAGCCCTGCCCCCCCACAGTTAGAACACACCCAGGGAACATATTTAACCCCTTCACTGCCCCCTGCAATGCCAATGACATTTATACAGTAATCAGTGGATATTTAAATTTCTGATCGCTGTATTAATGTCATTGGTCCCAAAAATGTGTAAAAAATGTCCGTCATTTCTGCGGCAATATCGCAGGCCCGATAAAAATCTCAGATCGCTGACATTACTAGTAAAAAAAAAATAATAATAAAAACGCCATAAATCAATTCCCAGTTTGTAGATGCGATAACTTTTGCGCAAACCAATCAATATACGCCGATTGCGATTTTTTTGGATAACTAAAAGGACAAGGGCGGGGGTTACTGTGAGCTGCCCTCCATATACCAACATGGCTGAGGGGAGCCTGAAACATGACAAAATGGCTTCTAATCACACAGCTAGGCCTCAGCTCAGGACCATTACACTTATTACAGGAAGAACCCACACAGAGGCAGATAGTCACATCAGATTACTGCACAGACCTGGAAGAAATACAAAGAGCTCACCAAAATTCAAGTAGGAATACACATACCTGTTCTATTTAGACAAAATTTGCTTATCACAAAGTTAAGCTTTAAATAGTTTAAAACTCTAAATGAAACAATTTTCAATCATTAAGCTTTTTATTGGGTTCATGCACACAGAGCTTAAAAATGGCGCTATGGCAGGCGTTTGGCTTTTTTTTTTTTGCCTGTAAACGCACCTCTTTGTTCTTGCACATGTAGCACCCTCTTATATAGGTGCTAGGATTTGGTGAATAGGTGTTAGGGTTAGGCTCGCTGCGGCTGTACCCAGTGCAGCTGCTGTTTGTTGTTAGGCAAATTTAGTTCTGGCTCACTATAGCCAATGTAGCTGTGTTGACTGTTCTGGCCTGTTCTATGTTTCAGTGGCTGCAGAATTGACTGCCTACCCATGGCTGGTCTAGAAAGTTCTGGAAGTTAGGGAACAGGAAGAGTCTAATCAGCAGTAAAAATGTATACATCCCTGGGAGAGGTGCCCAGATGGTGACTGGGAGTCTGTATAAATACGTTAGGACTAAGAACAGCCAGGTCTTTTTCCTGAGAAGGAGATCACAGCCTAAAGGGGGCTGCTTGTCTCCTAAGGCCATACTGCCATGTGCCTGCAGAGTGTCAAAGCCTCAGCTGGGCTTCCTTGAGGCCTAATTTGCTAAAGGTTGCTGAAAGCTGAACGAGGGACTGTCATCTGAGAATCTAATTTGGTATCACAGGGTGAGTGTCACAAAGATATTGGAAGGAGGCAACCAATTTTCCAAGGATATTTGTGAGCACAGACTGGTGAGAAAGATCCTAGAGATTGCGTGTTGATGCCATCTCTTGTGTGCTAGGGTCAGTGGATTTAAAGGGGACATTTAGGCCTGAAGAGCTTAGTCTATTTAATTCCTAGTAAAAGGACAGTGCAGAGAAAGTTCAGTGTCCTCAAATCATTGCTAACGGTTACTGCAGTATACTAGATCATTAAAATTTGTACTTTTAGATTATATGAAAAGGATGACCATTACACGCCAAACCCCCCCCCCCCCCCCACACACACACAGAAGAGTTATATGATTTGTCCCAACACCAGTCACTTTTGTTGAACACTTGGTCCGCATGTAAATGTCAGATATGTAAAAAAAGGCATGTGAAATTTAAAAAAAAAGAATTCACATACTGAATACTGTAATCTTGCGGGTTACCTGGAATACATTATTTTTAACAATTGTGGTACTTTAACCATACCTGTACTGACACATTGCCAGTAGCTCCCTAGAAATGCACTGTATGAAATCACTGGGGACCAATATATTAGAATACGAATTCTGACAAGAGTTACAGAAATTCACTGCTTACTTGAACTGTGCATCTTCTTGATAGATAACCCAAAGCAGCCTGAGAAGTCTCCCCTGATACTGTCCGATCTGAAATATTTGGAAGACCAGGCTATTTTACGCCAGATTTCATGGGAAAGTGGTAAGTAAAGTGAATATGATATGTTTGTTAAATCAGATTTGTATACACGTTAGAGAGTTGTATGGTTTAATATTATGAAATGTATTATTTTACATATCAATCGGTTTTGGGTAGACAGTTGTAGACTGAAGTGTGTCAAAGCTTTATTCAGGATGCGGGCAATGATGGTAAGAGGAGGGGAAGCAGGGTTGGGGGAAAGAGCCACCACTGTACTACTTATGTGGGGTTGTTGTATCATGTTCATGTGACAGTTTACATTTTTAGGGTTGTATTTGATGTGTGCAAAGAGAGATCACACAAATACTTATAAGTAGAGTTGAGCGGACACCTGGATGTTCGGGTTCGGCCGAACTTCGCGGAAAAGTTCATCCCCGAACTTGACCCCGTACCCCATTGAAGTCAATGGTGACCCGATCTTTTGGGCACTAAAATGGCTCTAAAAAAGTCCTGGAAAGGGCTAGAGGGCTGCAAAAGGAAGCAAAATGGGGGTAAGTTTTACAAGGTAGTGAACCACACCGCCCCTTTTCCTACAGTCGAGTACGGACTCAACCTCAAACTCCTCTTCTCCATCGATCAAGACAGGGGCAGGGGGAGCGCCAGCTCTATTGGGGAAGGGGACCGGGATCACAGGCTTCAGTAGAGACACATGGAACACCGGGTCTATCTTCAGAGACTGTGGGAGTTCCAACTCGCATCCTGGCGAGTGTTTCTTGAAGCAGCTTCCAGTTGGACTGTAAGAACTGGGCGGATTCCTGTACCGCTGGCACCGTGATTTCACCAGCTAAGCTGGGGAGCCCCGTAGGGTGGAAGCCATAGTTGGCCCAGAAGGGACACTGCTTTGTGGACGAGTGTACAGAATTGTTGTAAGCGAACTCCGCCAAGGGGAGTAATGTGCCCCAATCGTTCTGGGAATAGGAAGAGAAGCAGCGGAGGTATTGCTCCAGAGTTTGATTAGTTTGTTCCATCTGGCCCTTGGTTTGTGGGTGGTAGCCATTGAGAATGAGAGATTGATCTCTAGGGCGGAACAGAGAGCTCTCCAGAAGCGCAAGGTGAACTGTACACCTGGGTCGGGCACTATGTTGTCTGGGAGTCCGTGCAGCCGGAAGACTTCTCTGATGAAAATTTCCGAGGTCTCCTTTGCAGTGGGGGTGCCCTTCATCGGGAGGAAGTGGGCCATTTTTGTTAGGCGGTCCACAACCACGAAAATTGTGGTATATCCGTTGGCTGGGGGCAGCTCCACTATAAATTCCATCGTAATTTTGGACCAAAGTCGTTTGGGGATAGGCAGAGGTTTCAACAGCCCCCAAGCTTTAGTGTTGTCTGTCTTATTCCTGGCACGTGTAAGGCAGGAACAGACGTAGGCCTGACATTCCTTGGTGAGTCCTGGCCACTAAAAAGAGCGCAGTACCAGTTCTGTGGTCTTTTTTGAGCCGAAGTGCCCCGCTAACTTGTGGTCGTGGCAGAGCTTTAAGATGACCAAGCGGAGTTCCTTGGGCACAACCATTTGGTTCTTGTGCCACCAGAGACTATCCTTCCAGGTCAGTCCTGGGCTAGGTGCTTCAGCAGAGTGGGTTGAGGCTCTCCGTATCTGGGAGAGAAGATCATTCTGTGTGAGCAGGAAGTTCCGGGGGTGCAGGATAGCATCTGGAGAGGCGGATGCTCTGGGTTTGGAGAACACGCGGGAGAGAGCATCCGGTTTCGTATTCTTCGCCCCGGGCCTGTAAGTCAAGTGAAACTGGAATCTGGAAAAGAAAAGTGCCCAACGGGCTTGGCAGGGCTTAAGTCTCTTGGCTGTTCGGAGATATTCCAGATTCTTATGATCTGTATAGATAATAATGGGGTGCAGAGCTCCTTCCAGCAGGTAGCGCCATTCTTCAAGAGCAGCCTTTATAGCCAGCAACTCCCTATCCCCCACATCATAGTTCTTCTCCGGGGCAGACAGTTTACGCAAGAAGAAGGCCACGGGGTGAAGGAGTGCCTTTGTTCCCTGCCTTTGGGAGAGGACCGCTCCTACCGCTGTTTCGGAAGCGTCCACTTCCAGGACATAGGGCAGAGTGGCGTCTGGATGCTTAAGGATGGGCGCTGTTGTAAAGAGTTCCTTTAGCGTTTGGAAGGCCTTTTGAGCGTCGGACGACCACTGAAATTGCTGACCCTGTTTAGTAAGCTGCGTGATGGGGGCGATGATGGCTGAGAATCCCCTGATGAACCTTCTGTAAAAGTTGGAGAACCCCACAAAGCGTTGGACCCCTTTTTTATCCACGGGTGCTGGCCAGTCTAGGATGGCAGTAATTTTTTGAGGGTCCATCATGACCCCAGTAACTGACAGGATCAGTCCAAGGAATGGAATCTGGGAGCGCTCAAAGACACACTTTTCTGCCTTGGCGTACAGCCTGTGCTGCCGCAGCCGGCTGGAGACACAACGAACATGCTGGCGGTGCTCTTCCAGGGTAGCAGAAAAGATTAGAATGTCATCGAGGTAGATGATGACAAAACGGTCCAGGTAATCTCGGAAGACATCATGTGCTGGAAAGTAGCGGGGACGTTACAGAGGCCGAAGGGCATGACTAGATACTCGTAGTGGCCAAAACGAGTCCGGAATGCTGTCTTCCACTCGTCGCCCTCTCGGATGCAGATCAGGTTGTAAGCCCCCTGGAGGTCCAACTTAGAGAATACGGTGGCCGACACGAGCCTCTGAAAGAGTTCTGGCACCAGTGGAAGAGGGTTCCGATTTTTAACCGTGATTCAGTTCAAGTCCCTATAGTCTATGCAAGGACGGAGAGTATGATCCTTCTTCTCAACGAAAAAGATACCCGCTGCGGCAGGGGATGTGGATGGACTGATGAACCCCTTAGCCAGATTATCATCTAAATAGGCCTTGAGAGCCAACAGTTCAAGCTCTGACAATGGGTAGATGCGCCCAAAGGGAACCTCTGTTCCTGGAAGTAACTCGATAGCACAGTCGTAAGACCTGTGTGGTGGTAGTTGATCTCCCGGGACGGGAGCAGGCAGTGTTGGCCGCAGTAAGCAGAAGGAAACAGAAAATGTCCAGAGGACCAGTCTATGACAGGGCTATGCGCCCCGGAGCCACGGAAGCCCCAAGATAATGGGGGACAGAGGTGAGCAGATGACATGTAGGATGAGCAGCTCTTGGTGCCCCTCAGTTGTGGACACAGGTATAGGTTGGGTTTCCGTGGTTACAATGCCAGATTTAATAGCCGTCCCATCGGCCAGGCGGACAGTCATTTTATGCGCCTTGGGGCGCAGGGGCATTTGGTGTAGCTGGGCGAAAGCCTGATTCACGAAGCAGCTACACGCCCCGGAGTCAATAATCGGCAGCACCCGGATGCTCCCTCCGAGCAACTGCAAAGAGAGAAGGTGAGTCAAATGAGACACATTACCGTTGACAGCGGTCGTCTTCAGGTTAACCCGATGAGGACACTTACCGACTTTGGCAGGGCAGGTCCATACCATATGTCCGGGTTCCCCGCAGTACAGACATAAACGCAAAGCCCGACGTTGTTGTCTCTCTTCAGGGGTGAGAGACGGCCGCAGAAGTCCGATCTGCATTGGCTCAGAAGGGTCAGCAGGTGTGGAAGAGGTAGGTGTGGGAGCCGTATGACTGGGAACCCGGGGCATCATCCATGCAGGACGAAGATCGGGGGAAGCTCCCGTGAGTCACTCAGGCCGGCATTCCCGGAGTCTTCGATCAATTTGGATCGCCAGCTTAATGAGGGCATCCAAGGTCGCGGGCACCCCGACGTGAGCGAGCTCGCCTTTTAGCGGCTCAGATAGTCCCAAGCGAAATGTGTAGCAGAGTGCGGCGTCGTTCCATGCTGTGTCTGCACTTCAACACCGGAACTCTGCTACATAGTCGACCCTGCTACAGGGCATGCAGGGTGGCCTCAGTCGTGGCTGCAAGGTGGGGATCCTGATATAGCTTGGCCATGGTATCAAAGAAGGCATCCAGGGTAGCTACTTCGGGCGCTCTCTGCTTCCAGAGGTCCAGGTCTGCGGTTCCCCCTGTAGCAGGGAGACCACCAGTCCCCCTTTAGTGGCCTCCAGGGAGAAGGTGCGAGGCTGGAGACTGCAGTACAGCTCGCAGGAGCTGCGAAAGGCTCTGAACTTCCTCCGATCCCCAGAAAATCTGTCCGGAAGGGGGACCTTGGGCTCCGATGGCAGAGCCACGATGGTGCGGGCTGCTGCAGCTCCTCCTCCAGGTGCGGGGGGAGCGGAGAGCTCACGCACTTGCTCCTCCAGGTGGTTGTAGCCATCTTGCAAGTTTTTCACCGCCTGTGTGAGGCGGGCCAAATGGATGCACAGTTCCTCCATAGCAGAGGGTGTTCACTGCGCAGACTCGGGCATGGCTGTCCCTTACTGTCACGGTCCTGGTGGTGGAGTCTGGCGTGTGCAGGGAACAACCACTCTTGCGCACCAGATTCAGGGGTCCCTGGTAAAGCAGACAGGGGACCCGTGAGTGTGGGATGGCACGAGGGCCGGATGGTCACTGATGGTGGTGATGTGAGGCTCCGGATGGTCGTGTAAGTCAGAAGAATGGTCGATCAGGCTGGGTCAGCAACTGTCAGCCAGGCAAGGTACAAGGGGTTCAGGCAGAGAGTGGTCAAGTCCAAGCAGGGTTCGTTAACAGGCTGGCAGCAAAGGTACAGAATGGTCAGGCAAATGGATGGTCATGGATAGCCGGGGTCGGTGCAGGCGGATAGGTAGCAGGTCAGGGCAAGCCGGGTCGGTGAACAGGAACAACACAGGAAGCAGGTTACAGGCAGGAGAGCTGAAGCTCACAGGTACTCAGACACTGTAGAACGGGCAGCACTTGCTGACAGGTGCAGGAAGCTTAAATAGGGCCGTTTGGCGCCGTATCCGGCGCGGGTGCACGCGTGAACGCGTGTGAACGGCAAAAACTGGCAAAAAGTCCAGAAAAAGGGCCTGGCTTCACCAGGCCAATCCTTTCCTAACAGTAGCCCCCATAATATTGAGACATATTAAAAAAAAAAAAGATCACTATCTGCAGACAAACCCATAGATGTTCTAGCACAGGTTCACTTTTTCCATATAAAATGTACCATGGTTTATTTTTCATGTTTCTCCTGTTAGAAATTCCAATAAAGACTTATGCTCTATAAAAAAAAAATGAATAAGTTCACTTAAGTATACCAATGGCTGTGCGGGGCCGGTATAAATGTCTATTCTGCACAAGGTACAGACAAGTCTTGTGGGATCCATGCCTGGTTCATTTTAATAAACGTTAGCTTGTCCACGTTGGCTGTGGACAGGCAACTGCTCTTATCTGTAATAACACCCCGTGCCGTGCTAAACACACATTCAGACAATACACTGGCTGTAGGGCAGGCCAGCACCTCCAAGGCATAAAGGGCAAACTCAGGCCATGTGCCCAATTTGGAGACCCAGAAGTTGAATGGGGCAGACCCATCAGTCAGTACGTGTAGGCATGTGCACACATACTGTTCCACCATGTTGCTGAAATGCTGCCTCCTGCTAAGACATTGCCTATCAGCTGGTGGTGCTGTTTGTTATGGCATGCTGCTGGCAAAGCTTTTCCACATTTCAGCCATGCTAACCCTGCCTTCTGAGGTGCTGGCGGTGTCACAGCTGCATTGGCGACCTCTTCCTCCTCCTCTGCCTTCGCCTTGTGCTTCCACTGACCCCCCGGTGTAATTTGAGAATGCCCTCAGCAGCGTGTCTACCAGCATAAGAGACTGCTGCATGACTTGGGGCTCAGACTGCTTGGCTGATTTACAAGTGGCTGAGGTGAAAGACAGATGGCCATGGGGTTCAGGTGCCAACTCTGAGTTTTCAGCAAGGGACCGGGTGGCAGACAATGTGAAGGAACTGGAGGCATTGTTCTGGCCTCACCATTCGTTGAGCGACATTCGGGCCTACCAGATAACGTTGAAGGTTCTATCGGCTACTCGTACCTGAGGAAGGTGTTTCACTTGTGCATGTAGCTGGCACAGATCGACCACATCCTCTCCTTGCAACAGGAGCTTCACCAACACCAGCAGCACCAGCAGCACCAAGACCACATCCCTTATTTGACGCTCTCCTCATTCTGGATGCAAATGTACTATTTAGCACAAATTTATATTATTTTTTAAACCAGCCGACGCACTTTTTAACTTTGTGCAAGAAATGCACAGCAAGGTGCAAATGTACTACGTAGCATTATTTATTATTCTTTTTTTTTCAACCATCAATGTAGACGAACTTTTTAATTTTGTGCAAGAAATGCACAGCAAGGTGCAAATGTACTATGTAGCACTTTTATTCTTTTTTTTAAACCAGCAATGTAGACGTACATTTTATTTTTATCCAAGAAATGCACCGCTGGCCACAAATGTAGTATTTAGAATTTTTTTTTTTTTTAAACCAGCAATGTAGACGCACTTTTTATTTTTGTGCAAGAAATGCACCACTGGCCGCAAATGTAGTATGTAGAATATTTATTCATTTTTTTAAACCAGCAATGTAGACACACTTTTTATTTTTGTGCAAGAAATGCACCGCTGACCGCAAATGTAGTATTTAGAATTTTTTTTTTTTAAACCAGCAATGTAGACACACTTTTTAATTTTGTGCAAGAAATGCCCCGCTGGCTGCAAATGTAATATTTCCACAAAAAAAAAAAAAAAAAAAATTGAATTTGTCTAACTGCAATGAAAAAGCAATATTTAAATATGCCAAAATGTTGCCAGCTGAACTAACAGAACATGATTAAAGTAGTGTCCCTGACACACAAGCAGTTGCAAGTGCACTGCACTTGCAAAAATGGCTGCAAACGCCCACCTAACAAACAGAAAAAATGCTTAGGTTTTTTATGAGGCACTTTGCTTAGCAAACAAAATGTACTCTAGCAAACAAAAATCTCTAGCACCCACCCACCAATAAATCGCTGTTTTTAACAGATTTTCTAAAGCTAATCTGTCCCTCACAGCAGCAGCATCCTCTCCCTACACTAGTATGAGATTATTTTCTAAAGCTAATCTGTCCCTCACAGCAGCAGCAGCAGCATCCTCTCCCTACACTAGTATGAGATGATTTTCTAAAGCTAATCTGTACCTCACAGCAGCATCCTCTCCCTACACTATTATGAGATGATGCGACATGCAACACTACGTGACTCCAGCTTATATAGAGGCTGGGTCACATGATGCACTGGCCAATCATAGCCATGCCATTAGTAGGCATGGCTGTGATGGCTTCGAAGGGCAAACGAGTGAAACGCTTGTTGATTGGCTGCCCTGCAGCTATTCAACAGGCGCGAAAAAATACCCGAACCCGGACTTTTTCTCAAATGTCCGGGTTCGGGACACGGACACCCTAAAGTCCGGTACGAACCCGAACTTTACAGTTTGTGTTCGCTCAACTCTACTTATAAGTATAACTTACTTATAAGTATAACATTAAGTAAGTAAAATATAACAATAATACTTAAAGCGGTAGTGTTAGGAAAGGAACATTTTTGCTAAAAAATGGGTTTCCGCTGTGGTGCGCACGCCTGTGCGCGTTCACGCGCGTTCGTGCGCACTCGCGCGCGCCTGTGTGCGCACACGCGCCGGAAACGGCGCCAAATGGGGCTATTTAAACCTGGAGACTCCCTCAGCAAGTGCTGCTCGTTCTACAGCGTTCCCGACCTGTAAGCCTCAGCTCCTGATACCTGTTCCTGTGTTTGTTCTGCCTCCTGTTGACCCGGCTTGTCCTGACCTGCTGTTCTGCTACCTGCACCGACCCCGGCTACCCACGACCATCCGATTGTCTGCTCCTTTGTACCTCTGCTGCCCGCCCGTTAACGAACCTTGCTTGGACTCTGACTACCCGTTTGCCTGATCCTCTTGTACCTTCCTGCCTGCCTGTTGCCGACCCAGCCTGTACGACCATCCTTCTACCTGCACGTCTTCTGGAGCCTCACTACACCATCGGTGACCCTCCAGCCCTGGTGCCATCCCGCACTCTTGGGCCTCTGTCTCCACTACCAGGGGTCCTTGAATCGGGTGCGCAAGAGCGGTTGTTCCCTGCACAAGACAGACTCCACCACCAGGTACGTGACAGGTAGTAAACCCATGCATTTAACTGGTTAAAAACCAGTCCCATTTCCGGCATGTGCCGGAAATGTAACACTCCCATTGGTTGTGCTCTAAACCAAACTGTCAAACCATCCAATGGCTGGTGTCATAGCTGATCACATGTGCAGCATTATAGCAGTTGTAGATTAAACAGAGGCCAAGATGGCAGCTTCCTTGGCTCAAAATGATAGGAGGGTTTACTACCACTTTAACTAAAGATACTGTTTCCGCCAACTATATAGCATGGCGAACATGTCCACGGGCCCATGCATGATTGCAAGCTCTGAAGACAAGACACTCTGGAGCATAATGACCTCACATTCCTGAAAGTGGGCTTGTCCATAAAGTCAGCTTACAATAAGATTCCTATCACATGAGTCAGTTAAAAGTAACTAGACGTTATCCTGTATAGCCATTAAGCTAAGGCTTGGAGGCATTCTTAAATATTGTGAGACAATTAGACAACCTTAAATAAAGGAATATAGAATATACAATTTCCCCATGAGGGGTACAGCTAGGAGCTTCAAGGAAATCACCTTAATGTTGCCTCAAAGGGGAAGAGGAAGCTGGCTGGTCGTATCAATGAGTCCTATACCGTAGGTTTTAGGTAGACTGTAATGTGTGTCTATGGTTAAAGTTTAAACTATATTAATTTCCAAATTGAATTTCAATTATTTCTAGCCTACTCTTTTAATTCTGAATGATCTTAAAGTTTTTAAACTTATTTTGTAAAGAAATCACAAGCATTTTCTTTCTTGAATGCAGTGATACATATTCACAATGCCCGTGAGTGGGCACTGCTGTGTCACACATTTCACAGAGTCTGCCTTCTGAACTACAGAGGTTTCAGGATAAAGATTCCATCACTGATTGCAGGCAGCAAGGTACCATGGGATATATAGTACTTAGAATTTGAAAGTAAACCAAAGGAAAGAGGATTGGAGATGCTACAAATTATGTAGGGAAACTACAAAGTTATGTAAAGAGATGGCCCGCAGATAGGCTACACTCACAACATAAGAGCAGATTTTTCAAGTAAGCTTATATTGTATTGTCAAAAATAACTATTTGTATGGCTACTATAATGATGATGCTATAAAGGGAAAGTGTATGCTGTCACTACAAAATCTGTTTTTAGCCATTGCTAATATAAAATAACATTTATATAAAAATGTATTGTCTCCACATAGATTCTGAAATTATTCTGGAGACCAGAGATGGAAATCTGATTCGACAGAACTTGGAAACAAAAAAGTCCCATTTATTACTTAATAATGTCACCTTTGTAAGTATGTTCATAAGCTGCCTATATCACCAAAAAGAAATGCTTGACAAAATGACATGTTTATATTATATCTGGTTCCTCTTATTAACATATACCGTATATACTCGGGTATAAGTCGAGTTTTTCAGCACATTTTTTGTGCTGAAAAAGACCCCCCTCGACTTATACCCGAGTCAGTGTCTGTGGGTGATCAGTAGTTTCACATTAAACAGAGCTGTGCTGCTTCTAAGAGCCGTTCTGTGCTTTGTAAGTGCATTAAACACATTGGAATGCAGAGAATGCTGAGAGAGGTGTCAGATTCTCAGCTTGATGTCGGGGAGGTGGGCGGGACAAGCTGATGTTAGCTGTTCAGTCCCGCCTACCTCCTGATCTCAGTGAAGAGCTGCAGCTCTCTCTCTGCATTCTCAGCATTCTCTACATTCCAATGTGTTTAATCACACTTACAAAGCACAGAACGGCTCTTAGAAGCAACACAGCTCTGTTTAATGTGAAACTAAACTACCTTACTCATCCCTTATGTGTTCTGACACCCTGTCCCTGTGTTCTGGCACCCTGTCCCTGTGTTCTGGCTCCCTGTCCCTGTGTTCTGGCACCCTGTCCCTGTGTTCTGGCACCCTGTCCCTGTGTTCTGACACCCTGTCCCTGTGTTCTGGCTCCCTGTCCCTGTGTTCTGACACCCTGTCCCTGTGTTCTGGCACCCTGTTCCTGTGTTCTGGCACCCTGTCCCTGTGTTCTGGCTCCCTGTCCCTGTGTTATGGCTCCCTGTCCCTGTGTTCTGGCACCCTGTCCCTGTGTTCTGGCTCCCTGTCCCTGTGTTCTGACACCCTGTCCCTGTGTTCTGGCACCCTGTCCCTGTGTTCTGGCACCCTGTCCCTGTGTTCTGGCTCCCTGTCCCTGTGTTATGGCTCCCTGTCCCTGTGTTATGGCTCCCTATCCCTGTGTTCTGGCTGCTGCATTTCACACCCTAGGCTTATACACGGGTCAATACGTTTTCCCATATTTTTTGGGCAAAAGTAGGGGGGGTCGGCTTATACACGGGTCGACTTATACATGAGTATATACGGTATCTAAAGTCAAAGTGTGTTTTCTACTTTTGGAAAGAGTGGTGGAAGGGTTAAAACTCCTGTCACTCCTGTCTTTCTGTATTCCCACTAGGTAGATTCATCCTGAATATTTGTCCTGGTAACCATTGTCACTGGGACAGAAAGTAATGGGAAATCTTTTACTTGGGCAGGAAGAGAGGTAAAATTGAGAGAGGTACCAGTTCTGGTGAAGCTGCCTAAGACGGAAATATCCGTGAGAAATGTGCTGAAAAGAAACTGACACAAAATGTAACCATTCCTAAGTTTATCAAAAACGAAAAATGCCTTTAGATACATTTAAACGCCTGTTCCTAGACATATTCATTATATGTCAGTTGTAAAATAAATGCTATCATCTCCAAATGTGCATAGGAATAAATTATCTCCCAGCAGTTTAGAAGAAACCGATAATCAGTAAAAAAGATGTAAAAAAAGGGGGAGTATCTCTTGTAATTATCAAGCTCTCTGTACACAGCTTTATTCAGTAAAGCATGACAAATGGCAGTGCAGATATACAGTAATGCAAAGCAGTCAACAGTGGTTCAATCAGAAATCTTTTCTCATATCTGACAATTGCTACCCTCCGATTGGCTGCCATGGGTTACTGGTTAACCCCCTTGCCCCTATTGAATAAGCTTGTTGTTGTATCATAAGTCTTAGACTTCTTTGCTTCTCTCCAGCCAAGAACTTAGTTTCCAGCCCGAAAGGAAATTTATCAGGCTTCTCTATACCTTTCTCTTCACCGCGGTTAGCACGTGGTGAGGCCTACCCTGTTTCAGCGGGACCTCGGGAGCACCCATTACAAGCCAGGGATCACTGGCCCCTGAATGTGCAGTAAAGTACTTTAGTGCTAACCGGGCCTTTGATGGACTACAACTCCTAGCCCATCCTTTTCCAGGTCCCATCGACCTGCTCTCTGGTAGTGACTCTCCTTTCCCTTGACTGGCTCACAAGGCTCCCACAGACTGTCCACCATTCCTCTCCCAGCCTGCTCCAGCACTCTCTCCTCCAGTCCCAGGGACCATCACTCACCGCACCGGTGGATACTTTAAAGTCTCTCAATCATCCTGTAGCACCTCCGCTGTTCTCCTGTTCCTCCAGTGCCACTCCAGGAATCACTCTCCTTCCTGGCTGCACCCGAACCCCCAGGCCCCAAGGTCACCCTCCCCAGACTACTGTAGGGGCCTGCTCCACAGCGCCTCTGCTACATCTCCAGACTTCTACCCGACACTACTCCTCCCAGATTGGGCTGACTCTGAGTATTTAAGGAGGCCTGCCCCCCGCCAACCCTGCTTGGGGACTGGTCAGGGCTCCTTAGAACACTCCAGATGGCTCCAACCATCTCCCAGCTCTCTGACCAGAAAACCTTCTCCAGGTTTCTAGAATGAAGTGGGAGGTTCTGGTGACCTCATCTGTTAAGTCCACCCAATCCTCCCTGAGCCTCTCCTCCCAGCCCAGATCAAAACATTCAAGCCTGCACACCACAGTCAGGCCTGATTAAATTTATCTCTCCTAGCCAAAACCCTGCTATAAAATGCACCTATGCTGTGCTGCATAATGTTTTTATTAGACGATGGTGATATGAATACAAAACAAGTGACAATTTGTCGATCCCTAACATTGTAGGATATGTCGTAAGAGATCCACCTTTTACAGTAAGCAGGAGAAAAAAAACAGTATGGCATAAAAACAGGGTAATTGCGAAGACTACAAGGACAATTAATACATTGTACATCATTTGATCTAATAAGTTACAACCAATTATACCTCTGTCAATAATGAATCCAGCAGCCTTATAGAATGTTTAATGACTCATCGAATGTAATTACCACAATGGTAACAATCCTCATTTGCACTTGAATCTAGACATAATAATATATCTGTCATACGGTATAGTATAGAATTTTATGCTTTCTTTCATTTATTTTACCTGTTGATCTGGCCAGTAAGTCTCTAGGTTTTCAACAGAACAAGCCTTTCTGCAGATGTAGCAGTTAAAGGGGGGAGACAAACTATTTAACACTGACAGGAATGCTTACAACAATCAGCTTTAATTCATTTACGTAATACCTTTATTCCAAAAGAAACAAAACAGTTGCTATAAGTGTTTATAAAGTGTTAGCTGGAGATTGGCTTTAATTTGTTAGTATATCTAAATCTGCTAGTACACCTAACACTCTCCTCCCCTCAAACAGACAATGCTGCTGTCTAAAGGTGTCTCTGTTGCTTCTCCGGTAGACACCCTTATACAGGAGGTATGTTAATAGCCAGCTCATCAGGTAAAAAGAAAACTAAAGCAGCCACCACATGTAATAATTGGTAAAATGCAATGCATTACATTTTGGTTAAGCACAAGATATAACATTACTCTCAAATGAAAGAGAAAGATTGCAAAACAATGGTAAGCTGTGACAAATGTAATTCTCAAAACATTTTTAAGCTTCAGATTGACAAAATTGTCCAGAAGAAACTTTGGAATTATAATAAATATTTCCACAGGCTATTTTCTCACTAATTTCATCAAAAGGCCATATTGATAAATATTTGATGCATTTATACCTCGCTGCTTTGAAACATGATCTTTTTTTGACAGTTGTCTCTCCAGACATCCCATGCCAGACTGTCTGCAGATCTTCAGAACTTGCTGCTGACATCCAAAAGCCAAAAGGTAGGAAGATATATATATAGCACTGGCAATTTCTCCTTTTTCTAACACGAGCTGTAATCCATAAAAAAAAATCACATGATTAAAAATCCTACATTTTAAGGCCTCATACACACGGGCATTTTAAAAAATGAGCTGTAAAGCTAGTATTGACACCAGGAAAAAAGCCACGCTAAAACTGCGATTTTATCAGCGTTTTGCATTCACGTCAATGCGCGTTTTTCAGCGCTAGCTTTCAGCGGCGTTTCTCTGCCTCTATTCAAAATGGTTCCTTATGGGTGCCCATTGATTTGAATAGGAGTCGCACCAGAATTCGGATCATGATGATCAGACTTGCGATGCGACTTGTGTGCTGAGAGGATCTTGAAGGGGAACTTTTAAGGCGAATCCCCACGCCAAAAAAAAAAAATGGCGTGAGCCCCCCCAAATGCCAGATGCTTATCTGAGCATGCAGCCTGGCAGGCCAGGAAAGGGGGTGGGGACAAGCAAGCACCTCTCCCCCTCCTGGACTATACCAGGCCGCATGCCCTCAACATGGGGGGTGTGGGTGCTTTGGGGCAGGGGGGCCCTGCCCCCCCACCCCAAAGCACCTTGTCCCCATGTTGATGAGGACAAGGGACTCTTCCCGACAACCCTGGCTGTTGGTTGTCAGGGTCTGCAGGCTTTGGCTTATCGGAATCTGGAAGCCCCCTTTAATAAGGAGGCCCCCAGATCCCAGGCCCCCCCACCCTATGTGAATGAGTATGGGGTACATTGTACCCCTACCCATTCACCTGAAAAAAAGTGTAAAAAAAAACCCAATACACAGGTTTTTTAAATATTTTATTAAATCAGCTCCGGCGTCTTCTCCCCTCTCCGGCTCTTCTCCCTTGCCGGTGTCTTTTTTCTCCTGCTCTTTTGCGGGGTCTTCTGTCTGAGGGATCTTCTTTCCTTTGCTCTTTTGCTGCTGTCTTCTCCTCTGTCTTTTCCCTCAGCTCTTCTTCACATGTTGACACAACGTGATCTCCAGGACTAATGAACTATTGACTAATATTGGCATGGGGTGGGGCCACCCACTGACATCATCCAGAGGCCTCACACCCTTATGATGTCACCGTCCCATCATGCCTCGGGTGGTGACATTATAAGGGGGTGGGGGCTCTGCATGACGTCAGTGGGTGGCCCCACCCCATGCCGATATAAATCAATGCAGAGCATAGATAGTTCATTGGTCTGGGAGATTGCGTCATGTCAAAATGGGAAGAAGAGCAGAGGGAGAAGGTAGCGAAGAAGACAGTGGCTAAAGAGCAGAAGACAGAAGACCCAGCAGAAGATAGAAGACCCCTTAGAAGACAGAAGACCCTGCAAAAGAGAAACATAATTTTGCCCCTGTACAAATCATTAGTGAGACCTTATCTGGAATATACAGTTCAGTTTTGGGCACCAGTTCTCAAAAAGGATATCAGGGAGCTGGAGAAAGTGCAGAGAAGGGCAACCAAACTAATAAAAGGCATGGAGGAGCTCAGCTATGAGGAAAGATTAGAGGAACTGAATTTATTCTCTCTTGAGAAGAGGAGATTAAGGGGGGATATGATCAACATGTACAAATACATAAGTCGTCCATATAGTGAATTTGGTGTTGAGCTATTCACTTTAAGGTCATCACAAAGGACAAGGAGGCACTCTTTACGTCTAGAGGAAAAAAGATTTCATCTCCAAATACGGAAAGGTTTCTTTACAGTAAGAACTGTGAAAATGTGGAATAGACTCCCTCCAGAGATGGTTCTGGCCAGCACAGTAGGTTGCTTTAAAAAAGGCCTGGATTATTTCCTAAATGTACATAACTTGCTACTAACATTTATAGGTAAAGTTGATCCAGGGAATATCTGAGGGATCAGGAAGGAATTTTTTCCCCCGCTATAGCAAACTGGATCATGCTTTGCTGAGGTTTTTTGCCTTGGATCAACTGTGGGTGAAGGATTGTGAATATGGGATTGTATGGTTATATATATATATATATATATATATATATATATATATATATATATATATATACTACTCCTCTTCCCGGAGAAGGGTTGTTGGGACCGGTCACCAACAACTCCTGACGCTCGCCCCCCGAATGGTCTAGGGCCAGGGGGTGGGATACACTTACTCATACCCCATGTAACATGGGGATGGTTAAGTGGACTTTTTTTTCACATTTTTTTTTGTGATATGCCCAAAAATTTCGTAAAGTAATTTAGTCGAGGCCCCCGAAGAGGGGAGAGACCGAGAAGAGGGAGAGGCTGTAGAAGAAAGAAGACGAGAAAATGTATCAATGTATCAATCGGTCCAACTTTTTTCTGTGTTCAGGTAGATCAAGTTGGTTTTTTTTTTTTGTTATATATATATATATATATATATATATATATATATATTTTTTTTTTTTTTTGGTTGAACTAGATGGACTTGTGTCTTTTTTCAACCTGGCTAACTATGTAACTATGTAAAAGAGCAGAAGAAAGAAGATGTCGGAGAGGGAGAAGAGCCAGAGAGGGGAGAAGCCCCCGGAGCTGATTTAATGAAATGCTTTAAAAACCCGTATAGTGTTTTTTTTTACACTTTTTTTTCAGGTGAATTGGTAGGGGTACAATGTACCCCATACTCATTCACATAGGGTGGGGGACCGGGATCTGGTAAGCCCCCCGCTCGCAGTCCTCAACAACCACTGGCCAGGGTTGTTGGGAAGAGGCCCTTCTCCTCATCAACATAGGGACAAGGTACTTTGGGGTGGGGGGCACAGGCCCCCCCTGCCCCAAAGCACCCCCCCATGTTGAGGGCATGCAGCCTGGTATGGTCCAGGAGGGGAGGCGCTTGCTCCTCCCCACCCCCTTTCCTGGCCTGCCAGGCTATGTGCTCAGATAAGGATATGGCATGGATTTTGGGGGGGACCCCACGCCATTTTGTTTGGCGTGGGGGTTCCCCTTAAAATCCATACCAGACCGAAGGGTCTGGTATCACCCTTCAATATCCTCAGCACACAAGTCGCACTGCAAGTCGGATCATCATGATCCGACTTCTGGTGTGACTTCTATTTAAATCAATGGGCTCCCATAGGGAACCATTGATTTTGAATAGAGACAGAGAAATGCTTGACGAGGCTTAATGCTGTGTATACAACGTTAAGCCATGTTTTTGAGCGTTTTCAGCATTAGAGCGTTTTTACAGCTGAAAAACTTCTCTCAGAACCCACTGGTCTTGTGTTTTTTTTTACACCTCAAAAACACCACAGCCAAAAACAGTCGATAACAGCCTATGTGTGCATGAACACATAGAATAACATGATGTAGAGTTTATTCTCTCTTTAAAAATGTCTGCAGCTAAAAACAGCTGCTGTAAAATGTCCAAAAACATCCAGTGTGCATGAGGCCTTTGAGTTTGTAGATTCATTTTACCAAAAACATGCATTTACTGCCATTTTACGTGGCAAGCATTTAAAATTATTTTTAAAAATAACGTTAATCATTCCTCTCACTACCCCATCTAACAGTACTTGTGCATAGATGCTGTTATAAGTGTAATATTGCTATATATTATGTCACAGCTCTCTAGCAGGGACGTGTGGTGAGGTCAGTGTCTGGTGAGGTACTGGCTAGTATCAGAGCCAGGTACACAAAGGTTACATACGCCGCAAATGTTAGAGCGATAGCAATAGTTCTAGCACTAGACCTCCTCTGTAACTCTAAACATGTAACCTGTAAACATGTTTAAAGCTTTGTCTATGGAAATTCTTAAGTACTGAAGTTTGGCGCCATTCCACAAGTATGCGCAATCTGAAAGCATGACATGTTAGGTATCTATTTACTTGGCGTAACATCATCTTTCACATTATACAAAAAAAATCTGGCTAACTTTAGTGTTTTTATTTTTTTATTCATGAAACAGTTTCTTTAAAAAAAAAAACAGTTTCTTTTCATGTGTTTGAAAAATTGCTGCGCAAATACTGTGTAACATAAAAAGTTGCAATGACCGCCATTTTATTCCCTAGGGTGTCTGCTAAAACAA
This sequence comes from Glandirana rugosa, assembly GCA_018402905.1. Lineage (NCBI taxonomy): Eukaryota > Metazoa > Chordata > Amphibia > Anura > Ranidae > Glandirana > Glandirana rugosa. The sequence continues at coordinate 629,005 of BLSH010458577.1, read as the reverse complement.
TATATATATATATATAATGTTTGGGGGTTCTGCGTAATTTTCTAGCAAAAAAATGATGATTTTTACATGTGGGAAAGAAGTGTCAGAATTGGCCTGGGTGGCAAGGGGTTAATTACCGTAAGTAAATAATATACAAATAATGATTATATATTGTTTTTAAGGTAATTTACTATATTTTCAAAAACTGTACTCAAGCAGGTGGCTTAAAGGACAAATTACTGAAGTTATAACTTCAAACCAGTAATTTCACAGTAAATAGATAAATAATAAATAATTATCTTATAACATATAGCATAATAATATATGATTTAGCTGGTACCTTTTCATCAGCAGCAGATTCTCATTCTCACTCTTAACTTTGTGAGAAAAACATGGGAATATGAGTAAATCCTATGCACATGAAACCATGGTTTTCCTTGTAGTTAAGAGGGCTGGGCTGGAAGGGAGCATGTTTCTTTTAGACACATGCCCCCTTCTATGACATTGCAGTGAGGCATGCCTCCACTGCAGCATCTTTATTGGACAGCTTGGGCCAATGGTACTTTACCATTGATCCTACGCTCCGGCCTGTCCATTGAGCTCAGTGCCTCTGACAAGAAGTGAGAGGCACTGTGAGCTCATCCTCTCAGTCTGCTGTAAACAGTGGTGGGGTAGGGCTTCAGCTACCTACCCCCCAAATTTAGGGTCTCTGTGACCGATCTTTTTTTTAAAAAAAATTTTTACATTTTTATTTTTATTTCATGTTCATGGCTCTGCCTCACCTGCCTCCCCTGACTGCATGCCCCTGCTCTCTAGATATCAGAGATATGCCTAGATATCAGATGCGGGGTGGTGATTTCACATTCTCAACCTCGCCCAGTCAGAGAATGCTTTGCATTCATTGAGAAAATGCAAAGCATTCTCTGAATTACACCCATGCTGAGCTGGCAACCTCCTGTGTTCACAATATAGCAGGGGGCCACTTAGCATGAGATACAGAGGCCTGTGGAAATCATTGTAGCAGGGGTGCCTGCTACATTGATTTTAAACTTCTAGAGGAATTCCACAGGTATGGTATATGCATAGCATGACAGTGCAAGGTCCTGCAACTTTGATAGGTTAGGAAATGGACAACTGAAATTTATACAGGATTAGAGCTAAAATTAGCCACTGTATAAATGTCACTGGGAGGGAAGGGGTTAAACTCTAGGGGGCTATGAAGGGGTTAACGGGCTATGAAGGGGTTAACTGTGTTCCCTAGGGGTGTTCTAACTGTGGGGGGCTGGGCTGGAAGGGACATGACAGATCTCACTGTTCCCAATCACTGGGAACAGTAGATCATTTTCATGTCCCCTGTCAGAATGGAGATCCGCCTTGTTTACATTGGCAGATCCCTATTCTTCCTCTGTAGAATGTGATCGCGGGTCGCCGGCAGACATGGAGTCCACCCAACTTGCGTGAACGTTTACGCACCCGCAACTGCGCCTAAATGAGGGCCGACCTGCCACCGCCAAACGACAGCGGCTGGTTGGCAAGTGGTTAAGGATACTCTGGAGTATTTTTTTTTGAGAAGAGAAAGCTGTATCGGGGCCTGACAATTGAAGGTTCAAAGGTATCTTGGTTAGGATGGAACCAGTTTTGCTGAAGGCCTGTAGTGTGCAGGTTCATTTTAAGCAAGGCATGAGGATAGCTCAGGATCCCCATTTTGGAGACAGAGCCCTGTCAGAAAAGTTGTTTGTTCGTGCTGGAGACTGCATCCCTTATTAGGGGGTGCCACAGGACTAGGCAAGTTGGGATAGCTGGGATTTGGGAGACCAAGAGAGGGTCTGTGAGAAAGCTGAGAAAGCTGAGGTGACTAGAGAGTTGAGGTGGGTGGAGGGAGTCTGGATGTCTCAGAAAATGTTTTGGGGGTTGGAAAACCCTATTTGCAGGCCAGGAGTGGGTCTGTGTAGTGAGGTGCTGGAACTAAGGCTGAGTGAGCCTGAAATAACCTGACGACCAGTGGTGCTGCTGATGTGTGGCCATGTGGCAACTTTTAGTTGTGTTTATGTTTCACTAAAGGTAGGCTGCCATGCCCTTAAACTGCATTTCAGACTGAAGAGAGCCAAGTCCATCTAGTTCAACCAATAAAAAAGAAAAAAAAAAAAAGGACACACAAATATAAAACCTCCAATACACAATCCTATACCCACATTGAGCTTAATCACCCCATATCACAATAGTAACATTGGTCCAAGCTGAGATACTTGTTTGTTCCAGAGGTGGGGTTTAATAGCCTCCCAGCAACCAGCATCAGGTGTTGACTAATTGCAAGGGTATTCTAGATTTTGGGAGACACCCAGTGAACACCGGAATTACCCCAATCTAGCTCAGAATAAATTGAGTAGAAGGTTTTTTGGCTGCTCTGCAAGCTCCTGACAGTGCCCCCATTTTACGGAGCGGCCTCAGGATACGCCAACCACCAGGACCAACTAGCAGAATCCTTGTCAAATTCTAGTTACTTTATACAGAAATCATTATATAAAAGAATTTCCACGCACTTGCTGAATCCTGAATGTTGACCCAGGGTTCAACATAAGGCAAGGTGGCTCTCTGCCAGGGTCAAGAGCCAAACTAAATGGAGGTCTGGTAACGACGCCCTCTCACAAGTTTGCTAACAATTCGAACATCAGGTGCACCAACACTTTGGTATAACTTTACGCTACAGGATACAAGAAAACCCTGATGCCAGTGTGCTTCAACATACTCAAAAAAAATTGTACTTGAGTATATCACACAATTCAGAGTCCTATCACCAGGACCTGTTCTGCTGGCTGGCAGACACCTAGGCCTTCCTCAAGCACTGGTTACCATATATGAGTCTTCAAGTTTATTCAAAAGAACAGTGCATCCCTCTATGGAGCATGACAAGGGTGGCCTCTCTTGTATCTAATGCCCAAGCAGGAGAGTAAGTGGAAGAGATGGTGCCAAGGGACAAGAGGAACACGAGTGCCGGAAGATGTTGTTTGCAGAACCTCAGTCTGGAGATGCCGAACCATGAAGTTCCAGCCAGAAGTGTCAGTCAAAGGATCAACAGAACTACAATGGGAACCAACAGACGTTAAAAGGGAAATCCAGTTGGGCCTCAGATTCATGAAGGCAGAGTCCCCAAGTGATCCCAGCAGGCAATCACAGCAGTAATACGCAAATACAACTGTAGATAGTTCTAGAGGAGCGAATGCATGAAGCAGAAGTAGTGGAGTCAAGAGAAAGCCAGGGTCACCAATGAGCAGGTAGCACTGTACAAAATCAGAAGCCAAATCAAGGTCATGGGTGAGTCCCAGATCATGAACTAGTAGGGAGCAGTACAGAGCAGAATTTAAAATCAGGTCAGGGGAGAGCCAGGTCAATAACAGGAATCATATGTAGGATACAGGTCAGAACACAAAGAACAAGCTGAAGACCAAAATGCAGTGACACTGATTTACAGCATCCCTTAAATAGACTGTCTGAAACCAATACTGACTTTTTTGACTAATATAGTATAGATCAATATTTGTCCCAAGAATGTGTACATTCGCTTTCTGTTGACTGGTTTACTACCTGTACCAAAATGTATTCTAAAGATCAATTACTCTTTCAGAAAAATAATACTTTGTAAGGTTAGTTTTGAATTTTCCTCCTGTTTGAGGTAATGTACCATTTCCTTGATTTTAGCTCCATATTAAAAATACTGCCCTTCTGAACCTTATTTGCACCCTTAATGTATTTAATCCCTCAGACCTTTCACTATTTTTGTTGCCCATCTCTAGACTCATTCTATCTTATCTATATCTTTTTGTAAGTGAAGTTCCAGGTATGTGACAGTGCAGGGCTCTATCATCATGGAAATGGTCAGGAAAAGGACACAGGATTTGCACATTTGCTAAGTGCAGGACTACGGTGCGTTGATTTTAAGTTGAGAAAACAGCTTTAGCAGATTTCTCCGGATTTTGGTATTTCTAAGTGGGGCTCCGTAGTTTGGAGATTTCAAAGTGCGTTGGGAGGGAAGAAATCCCTATCCCAGTGTCTGGGATTTGTGGACAACCAGCAGGGTGAGTGCCCAGGTGCACACAGCCCTTATAATGATAGTCTGTTGAGAGTTGCAGGTGGAGGGGAGTTGGTGTTGCGGTTGCTGCTATTTGGACAGAGAGTGGGTGGAGATAGTTGCTGTGTGCGTTAAGGGTCTTGAGGCTGCGTGCGTCCAAGATGCTCAAAGCTGTATATGAAAGAGCTGGTAGTCTGAGGGAACAGTACCTATAGTAGCAGTGCTACTGTGAATAGACAGATGGGCTAGCATTTTCATTTGTATTTTGAAGGAAAAGAACCCTTGGGTGGGAAACCTTATGTTATAGAATATTTTAATAAAAATGGGCTGCCATGCCCTAAAACTGAAATGCTAACAGGCATGAACTTACTTGAGAACACTTCTACCACTAGAGCTAACCAACCTCCACGTCACAATATGGATAGATAATTTTTTTCCCTTTTTTCTGATACTTGTCTTAAATGCTTTACAGAGAATACTAAAACATTCACATTAGTCATTGACCTCAAAAGTGAGACATTCTTTAGTTGGATCAGCAACCACTTGTGCAACATTATTGTCTTGCAGTACAGATACAAACTGCATCCTTTACTATAGCCGCTAGTTTTTATGTCCCAGTTCATGTGTAGATAGTTGAAATCACTCATAATAAAGACTTATTTCGGTTTGCTGTAATTTCGCTTAGTAGTGGTAATTGCACTTCAGTACAATTATAAAAAACTTCAATTAGAAGATTACAGATATAACTCTTGCTGTTTGTAGTTACCAGTGTAGATTCCAAAGCTTTACAGATGGTCCTACAGTACATATTATATATGGGGTGACTAAGTAAGCTCATGTGGTAGATGCATGTTTAGTGAAGTCCATAGCAGTCCAAAGTGTGTTTTAAAGGCTTGTCAGCCAACTTTTGTTTCTACAAAAAGCAAAGTGTTTTTAAAGCAAAACAGGTAACAGAAAATGCCAAACCACTATCTTTCTTACCAGCTGTCCTGGCACTCTAAACTTTATTCCTGGCTCCTGGCCTAGCTTACAGCACCTTGCTGCACGGGCCCACTCCTGGCCTCTAGATAGGGGTTCTCCTGACACCCCAGGTTCTCTCACTCCTTAGACTTAGATTCCTTCAGTGGACTCTAGTTCTCCCAGATTTCCAGACTCCAAGACTCTTTCCAAAGGCCAGTAGACAAGATGCGAAATTCAGACGTGAATTTTCATACAACGAATGGTCTGCTGATTTTCGGACTATTAGTATGGTGCTTTCGACAGCCAATTCTGATTTTTTGGATGACAAAAGCTGGGTGTGCAGACTATAAAATTTTGTCAGATGTGAGCACAATGTCCAATTTTCATATAATTAGTACGGTTTTAGTCTGAAAAAAATCGTAAGTGCCAGACTACGCATGCTGAGAAACGAAAAGATACATGCAAAGCTATTCAACACATTATGTCACTTCTGAATTCAGTCGTACTAGAATTTTAGTATTGTTAGTACGCTCTTCACTTTTGACATGAGACTAGCATTTTGTCTGAAAATCTAAGCGTGTGTATTAGGCTTTAGTCTCCCAGACTCTCTCAGCCTGATGGACATGTAATCTGTGTTCCTGGAGTTCTGTTCCCTGAGTGGATAATTTTTGTCTCCAGACAAGTTCACACACCTTCCTTCTGGCAGGAGCCCTGAGCTATGCCCAAGCCTTAATTAAAAGGGTTCTATGCACCTAGACACACACCTCGCTGGTCCTCAAGAAGACCTGGACACTGGGTTGTATATTTTCTCCCTCCCAAAGTTTTTTTAAATCTCCAAACTGGAAATACCAAAATCTGGAGAAAGCTGTAACAATAGTTTTTTCTGCAAATAATTGACACTCCAAAATCCCACACCCTACATTTGTCCTTTTTCCAATAATTCTCAGTGACAGAGCCTCGCACTGTCACAATATACTATACAGTATAACCCAATTCCCTTCCTCAGTTCCTTTCTGCTGGGGCTCATTCACACCATTAGTGGAGATCTGTATTTTTATGCACCTGATCAATGTAGATCATTGCAGATCGTTGGTTAGGGCACATAGGAGACACTTCTTTTCTGTGTGTCCCATTCATAGAACAGAGAGTTACATGTCTGCATTTTTTGCACCGCATCAAAACTCATATAAAGTGTCATCTGCCTTGCACCCTGCGACATTTTAAACAAAGTAAACACAGCCACCAACAAACCTCACAAAACAGACACCATCCTGCATGCTAAGTGTTTTTTTTAAAATTGGGATGGTGTGTATGAGCCCATAGGTTCATGCTTAGGCTTCTTCAAGCTTTTTTGGACCTTTTTTTCAGATGTCTGCAGGCTTGAGAATTTTTGTTTTAACCGGTGAAAAGGTGGGATAGGGAGATATTTGCACTCAAAAATGTGCATTATATACAAATTGTTTTTCAGGCACTCCCAGGACTCTTTTCCAAAAAAAGGTGCTTATAGAAAAGTGATTAAAATCACTTAGGTGTGAACTGAGCCTAAAGGTCTCTGTCAGGAAGATGCATGAAAGCTGAAGCACCCACTGGTGGCACTGTACTTCACAAGCAGGAATGGCGCAGTTTCAGTGTCCATCATCAGGTGTGTCCCAAAAGTCAGCAGAGCTTAGTGATTATTGGACCCCTGTTGGCTGTTGGACGCCTGTCTGATCTGACCTGCCTTTCAGTTTTGCAGGGGGACCTGATCAGAAGCTCCATGTAAGTCTGTGGGCAGGTGGCTATAAATAGACATGCATTAGTTTATATATGCTTATCTCTCAGGTCTGGAAATAAATGGTAAAGGTCTTTGTCCTTTTCCAATCCTAAACATGATAAATCTTAGGTAGTCAGATGTAAATTACCTTTTTAAATGGAGCTTAACACTTGACAGACACAGATGTCACGGGCAGCACAGTGGTGTAGTGGATAGCACTTTTGCCTGGTAGCAAAAGGGTCGCTGGTTTGAATCCCAACCATGACACTACCTGCCTGGAGTTTGCATGGTCTCCCTGTGCTTGCATGGGTTTCCTCCGGGTACTCCGGTTTCCTCCCACACTCCAAAGACATGTTTTTAGATAAATTAGATCCTGTCTAAATTGGCCCTAATATATGTATAAATGTGAGTTATGGACCTTATATTGTAAGCTCCTCAAGGGTAGGGACTGATGTGAATGTAAAAATACATAAAAAACACAGCGCTAACCCCAACACAACTATAGCAGCAACTCGAAATACTTTGTCCCAGTATAATAGTCTATAATAAATAAGGAGCTGCGTTAAGGATGAAAAAATCAATATATATAAAATGTCTCTAAGTGTGGTCCTTGATCCGAAAGGATGATGTTGATACTGTTAGTCTGAAATCCTAAGTATCCAAACTGGAGGCTTACCCCATGGACAATGGTTAAACGCCTGTAATCAATTCCTGGATGTCACTCCGGTCCCAGGCTGTCAGTAAAGTGCGTCCCCCTCACATCCAGCGATCATATGTAGGGATGAGTAAGAAACACTATATGGTGAAGTACATCTAGATCCTTTCACAAGTGCACCCACCACCTACACCACAACCGCTGTGTGTACAAAACAGGAACCACCACCAGGAGAACTGAAGGCTTACCAACACTCAACCCAACGTATATGTGGCAGTGTTATGGGTCCCTCTGCTGTTCAGGATACCAGATCGCCCAATCCTCATGAATGCTAGCTCTCGGATGAATGCAATCACATGGGTTCAGGGTGACATAGAACAGAGGAAAGCCAACATCGAGCAGTACCGTTTTAAAGTTTTAATGAATCAAATAAAAGGCTACTCACATAGCATAAAGTCAATGTGCGCATAAGAGTAAAAACGTCAACCGGCTGTAAGAAAGGTGATGTCAGCGCGCCCGTTCCGACGTACGTTTCATCCAAAAGGACGTCGTCTCCCTGAGATTTGATTCATTAAAACTTTAAAACAGTACTGCTCGATGTTGGCTTTCCTCTGTTCTATGTCACCCTGAACCCATGTGATTGCATTCATCCGAGGGCTAGCATTCATGAGGATTGGGCGATCTGGTATCCTGAACAGCAGAGGGACCCATAACACTGCCACATATACGTTGGGTTGAGTGTTGGTAAGCCTTCAGTTCTCCTGGTG
>BLSH010458577.1:573394-620815 GCA_018402905.1 Glandirana rugosa | reverse complement strand
GATCATATGTAGGGATGAGTAAGAAACACTATATGGTGAAGTACATCTAGATCCTTTCACAAGTGCACCCACCACCTACACCACAACCGCTGTGTGTACAAAACAGGAACCACCACCAGGAGAACTGAAGGCTTACCAACACTCAACCCAACGTATATGTGGCAGTGTTATGGGTCCCTCTGCTGTTCAGGATACCAGATCGCCCAATCCTCATGAATGCTAGCTCTCGGATGAATGCAATCACATGGGTTCAGGGTGACATAGAACAGAGGAAAGCCAACATCGAGCAGTACCGTTTTAAAGTTTTAATGAATCAAATAAAAGGCTACTCACATAGCATAAAGTCAATGTGCGCATAAGAGTAAAAACGTCAACCGGCTGTAAGAAAGGTGATGTCAGCGCGCCCGTTCCGACGTACGTTTCATCCAAAAGGACGTCGTCTCCCTGAGATTTGATTCATTAAAACTTTAAAACAGTACTGCTCGATGTTGGCTTTCCTCTGTTCTATGTCACCCTGAACCCATGTGATTGCATTCATCCGAGGGCTAGCATTCATGAGGATTGGGCGATCTGGTATCCTGAACAGCAGAGGGACCCATAACACTGCCACATATACGTTGGGTTGAGTGTTGGTAAGCCTTCAGTTCTCCTGGTGGTGGTTCCTGTTTTGTACACACAGCGGTTGTGGTGTAGGTGGTGGGTGCACTTGTGAAAGGATCTAGATGTACTTCACCATATAGTGTTTCTTACTCATCCCTACATATGATCGCTGGATGTGAGGGGGACGCACTTTACTGACAGCCTGGGACCGGAGTGACATCCAGGAATTGATTACAGGCGTTTAACCATTGTCCATGGGTTAAGCCTCCAGTTTGGATACTTAGGATTTCAGACTAACAGTATCAACATCATCCTTTCGGATCAAGGACCACGCTTAGAGACATTTTATATGTATTGATTTTTTCATCCTTAGCGCAGCTCCTTATTTATTACTGATGTGAATGTACAATATATATGTGTAAAGTGCTGCGTAAATTAACAGCGCTATATAAGTACCTGAAATAATAATGTCACAAAAATGACATTTATCCCATTCCATAGGGGATCTGTTAATAGCTAGAGAGCTTATGTCTTATGTTTTTCTCTATATGATTATACTGACTATTGCAAGATCTTGGAGGACAGCATCAGTAAATTTGCTGGAAAAAGCTTTTCTGGATTAATTCAAATAACACTAACAAGTATCAGAAATTGATTTATGTAATATACTGTGTACACAACAAAAGCAAACTTTCTAATGCATACTATTTATCTTTTATATTATCTTATAATGGAGTGATAAATTGCAGCTGTACAAATAATACAAACACAGCATGTTTTCATTACCTTTGCTGCATAAAATGAATCAAATGATTGCAATTCTGAAACATCTTGGTAAGCCATTTTAAAGCAATATTAAATTATATATCTGATGTTTTCTGTTCAAACAGGAAAAAAACAAACACTTTCCTAAAGTACATTTATAGAGACACTGTTGTAATAGTGAGACCTGAAGTCCCCCAAAACTGAGTTGTGAACATTGGGTTACCATAAGAATTCAACACTATACACTATTATTCAAAGTTTTGTCTCATTACAACTAGCCCCAGCCAGTGACTCCAAAGTAAAACACAATCAAAGTGAATACACAAAAAAAGCCTGGAAGAAACACATACTTTTTAATAAGCCTATCATAAATCTCATTAGTAGGACATAAACCTAATGCGGCTTGTAACTACTTTACCTGGCAGTTGTGGGAATAAACATTGTGAAGACTGGTATTAAGTAAATGCCTGTAATTGGACATCATAAAGCCTTTAGCTGTTCCACACTTGGGATCTGGCAGAATTTAACCTAGAAATGTTATTTCAGCTTTCAAACCCATACATAATGAATACATCCTGGTGTGATACAGCTAAATTAATAACAATAATAAATCCAAATATATCAGAAAAGACTGGTTAAATAGTTACCAAGCAGCCCTGTCTTGTGAGGTGCAGAAGGCTAATTGGGTCCTTTACATCTGCTTAGGAAAGCACATTCTAAAAGGTATATCATGAGTGGTCTTGTTGAAAAGGTAATTTCACATTGGACAATACAATCTGGGTTATTAGAACATAGAATGTACTATGTGACCATGGAGAAATATTGGTACAGTTAGAAAAAAAGTAGGAGTATTTTCTGACTACCATGCAACACTTCCACATCCCTCAGATCCTTTGAGTGGTTATGTCAGTTCTGCAAATGCCCTCCTCAGGGGCAGCAAAAAGCTGGTGCAACTGCAGCTTGGAAGCTCTCCATACCCATCGAAATTATGCGCTCATGCTGAAAATTATTCTGAGGGCCAGTTATTCTGATACTTTATTCTACATTGAATTGGACTTTGGAACCTTAATAAGTAGTATTTAATTTGTAATCCTATTTTATTTGTTGTTGCTAACATTGTCTCTTTTGTGTATTACCTTTTTCTGTAAATATATTGTTTTCTTGTCCTTTTTGTATTTATCATTAAACAATGTATTCAAATCGTTAAACCTTATCTCTAATGCACTAAATCAGAACATAAAGAATTTAATGTCTGTTATATTCCTATCTGGCGTGACAGTGGATATTGAAGACGTTTCTTAAAAGTCAGAATTGTTACAGCACATAATGTGAATGGTGTGGGCCTCCGTTAAGCTTGTGGTGCCAGCTGTTGTGTGTGTGCGTGTGTGTGTGTGTGTACAGGCAGTCCAGAGTTACAAACAAGACTGGAGGCTGAGGTGACAAGAGAGCTTCCCTTGTGGCTAAGTGCAGAGTACATCTGAAGGTGGTGACAGAGGGTGCTATGCCCAAAGATGCACGGGTTGCCTGAAGGTGGAAGCTACCTGATGATTCCAGATGTGAGGACACCCAAGAGCAGAGAAGTAGTTACAGCAGATGACTCTCTAGAGGTGCTGGCAGATCTTGACAGATGGGTAAAGCAGGAAGCAAGGTCAGAAGCCAGGCCAGGGGGTCAAACACAGGAAGTCAGTCAGGAACAGAGGCAGAAGCACGGTCGAGATCAAATCAGGGTCAAACACAGTATGCCAATCAGGAACAAGGCAGAAGCAGGTCCATGGAGACAGCCAGGTTCAGAGCCAGGAGAGAAGCCAGAACAGGTCAGAGGTAAGCCAGGTTGGTAGCGTGTAATCAAGCAGAACCACAAGGCACATCAACACAGATACAAGGCTGGTGATACTCCAGCAATTTTTGAGAGGAGCTGCTGGCCTTATGTTGGCAGTTAGCGCGTTTTGCGTGAATTAGCGTGGCCATATTGGATATTGGCATATTTGACAGGTCTTCTTGGAATTCTTCCCTGACAGAAAGTCGGATGTTTGTAGCTCGGGGACTGCCTGTAATAGGTTACCTACAGAGTTAACCAACAACAGTGTTGATCATTTTCAGTCTGCTGGCACTTAGATTGTTGCCATGCAAGATGAAAAATCTATGTGTAGGGTGAGGCTGAAAGTGCCATCTTCACACTTGTCTCAATACTATAACTACTTGCCATAGGATTATATGTCAAATAACCTTGTTTCATGCAATTAATCTCTCTGTAATTATTGATGATTTTATGATAATGAACAGGCCTGAGACTGCTGCTGGGCACTACCATCTTGGATGTGACAACAGCAGCCCTAGGCAGACTCAAAGCTGTCTCTTAAGTGAAGCTTTGCAGTATTACCTTGCTATAATTTATTTTCATTAGAGTCCTACTGAACAACCTCTCATTTATCTGATGACAGGGCCGAGAGACTGATAGTTTGAGCTTGCACACAGCAGAGCAATAAATAATGCCGGCAGTGAACCCTCCACTCTGTTCACTTTATTACAAATTTGGGCACTAACGACTCTATTCCAACTTTCACTTCTGTTTAATTGCTGTATGACTGCACAGATAATATATTGTTGATCTTGCCTGAAATCCTAATGTTTGCTAAAATGCGTTGAATGCTGTGCGGGCGCCTGCTGTCTGTCTACACAGCAGTAGGGGGAGGTGGCACGAGCAGCATTTGGCACTTCCAGGAATTGGTAAGATTCCTACCAAATATTCAAAGGTCACAACATTGGACATTTTTTTATATCGTTTTGGGAAACAGGCAAGCGAGTGCTTATTATTATTACTACTACTGCAAGGTTTTAATTTAATAAGTGAGGCCTGGTGTCAGGGTCTCTTTAAGTGCAATAAAAAAGTGAATGGATACTTTTTCTGTTATCTTTCACTTTGACAAATGAATAGCCAGGCTCATACAAATAACTAGACTTTCTCCTTTCACAATTTCATGTATAACCACGGATGACTGATTTTCCATGAGAGCAGATTGTAGATATGGCAATATGATCACATTTTGTTCTTCCTCATTGGAGTGCATCTCCTCCAGTTAATTGAATTGCTGGTCGCACTCTGTGTTGGAGGTTCACTGTGTTTCTTAGCTTCAACATCAACATACACTGAGCCATCCATATAATTGAGTTAGAGCCTCTTTAGTGCTTGTAAAACTCATGAAATATAAATGAGCCTTTTTTGTTGCAGCAAATGATCAGAAAAATCAAACCATACAGAGACTGCATCTCTATAAGGTTGGTTAAAATGGGAATTGTTTCATACTGTCATTAAAGCATGGATTGTAGACCAAGGCTTCATTCAGGGATGCTTTGCATCACACTCGCGGCACCGTTTATCCGGCATGTAGCGATCAGCGGGCGGCAAGCCCATTGAACGCTACACACTGAACCAGATGGGGAAGCTCCGCAAATGGCATGCAACCATGTTCACTGCACATGGTTTTGTAGCATGTTTGTCGGCAAAAATGGGGTGAAAACAGGTGGTGAGGAGGCGTCACATTGCTTTGTCACCGCCTGCCAGTAGCCTCTGGAGCACAATCTAAACGTAGATTGGCTTTAGAGGAAAGGGAGATGTAAACTTCATCAAGCTCGCAGTCCCAAAATGCTGGAGGAGAAAAAATCAATTATTCTCAATGGAGTTGGTTCACATCTCCACTCCAAGTCACCTGAAGCCAAACACCTGAGGATCAAAATGGTTCTGGAGCTTTTTTTGTAGCTCAAATTGTTTTTGGTGCGTTTTATTCCCATATAAATTAATGGAAATGTGTGATTTGTGTGTTTTCGCGTGTTTTAATATTATATGAATAAATAAACATCAAATAAATACACAAATAACTAAAAATCATCATAAATAATAAATACATAAAATAAATTAATAATATGTAATAATAAATAAATAATAATAACCCCTAACCTTTAACCACGTCAATAAAGGACACTTACACCCCCTTCCTGCCCAGACCAATTTTCAGCTTTCAGTGCTCTCACAAATTGAATGCCAATTACTCAGTCATGCAACACTGTACCCAAACAAAATGTTTATCCCCTTTTCCACACAAATAGAGCTTTCTTTTGGTGGTATTTAATCACCTCTGGGGGTTTTTTGTGACATAAGTGAAAAAAGAGCGCAAGAAACAGGTTCTATGATAAAATCTTAATATTATTTGGTCTGTGTGAAAGTTATAGAGTCTACAAGCTATGGTGCCAATCATTGAAAATTGATCACACCTGATGCACTGACAGCCTACCTTATTTCTTGAGGCCCTGAAATGTCAGGAAAGTACAAATACCCCCCAAATTACCCCTTTTCGAAAAGTAGACATTCCAAGGTATTTAGTAAGAGGCACGGCGAGTTTTTTGAAGTTGTATTTTTTTCCCACAATTCTTGGGAACATTAAGAAATTATTTATTTATTTTTTTACACAAAATTGTCATTACAACAAGTTATTTCTCACACACAGCATATGCATACTTCCAATTACACCCAAAAATATATTCTGCTACTCCTCCCGAGTATAGCGATACCACATGTGTGAGACTTTTACACAGCCTGGCCACAAAGAGAGGTCCAACATGCAGGGAGCACCCTCAAGCGTTCTAGGAGCATAAATTACACATAACATTTCCTAAAGAGCTATTACATTTTGAAGGCCCTGGAGCACCAGGACAATGGAATTACCCCCAAAATGACCCCATTTTGTAAACCAAACACCCCAACGTATATTCTATAAGGCATTATGAGTCTTTTGAATGGTTCATTTTTTTCCACAAGTCCTTGAAAAACGTGGAAAGAAAATGAAAACGCTTTATTTTTTACACAAAGTGGTCAATTTATAAGATATTTCTAACATATGGAAAAAGGGGTGTCGTGGAACTGCAGTGTTCAATAGGTGCCAACATCCAAATTGAATGCTAGGAGATTTTCAACGCAATGTGCTGTTGTTAAGAACCCCCTGGACTTTAGAGGCACACAGACAGAGTAAGATAAGGTAATATAATGTATAAAATCAAAGTTTTATTAATACATTTAATAAAAAGAGGAAAAAACTCAATGATAGTGATTATACATTGAAGTACAAAAATCACATAAGGGTACGTGGCATTATAGAGACTTATAAATGATTATACATGACCATATCACACACCACATGAGCCCAGGCATTAGTATATCCAAGGCAGGGGCTCCAGACTTTATACCGTATAGCGTTTCTAACACATAGCATGTACATAGCAAAAATACATTCTGCTACTTGTCCTGAGTATGGCGATACCACATGTGAGAATTTTACACAGCCTGGCCACATAGAGAGGTCCAACATGCAGGGAGCACAGTCAGGCGTTCTAGAAACATAAATTACACATATAATTTCCTTACGACCTATTACACTTTTGAAGGCCCTGGAGCACCAGAACAGTGGAATTACCCACAAAATGACCCAATTTTGGAAAGCAAACAACCCAACGTATATTTTATGAGGCATAATGAGTCTTTTGTATGGTTCATTTTTTTCCACAAGTCTTCGGAAAACGTGGACATAAAAGAAAAACATTAAAAAAAATACCGCCCAAAATACATTCTGCTACTCGTCCCGAGTATGGCGATACCACATGTGTGAGACTTTTACACAGCCTGGCCACATAGAGAGGTCAAAAATTGAAGTAGTACCTTCAGGCATTCTAGGAGCATAAATTACACATTCCTACCTATCACACTTTTGAAGGTCCTGGAGCACCAGGACAATGGAATTACCTACATAATGACCCCATTTTGGAAAGCAAACACCCCAATGTATATTTTATGAGGCATGGACTACAGATAGGTACTCGGGTACTCTGATGGGCTGCAGATAGGTACTTAGGTACTCTGATGGGCTGGAGACAGATACTTGGGTACTCTGATGGGCTGCAGATAGGTATTTGGGTAATCTGATGGGCTACAGACAGGTGTTCGGGTAATCTGATGGGCTGCAGATAGGTACTCGGGTACTCTCTTGGGCTGGTGACAGGTACTTGGGTACTCAGATGGAGTGGTGACAGGTACTCAGGTACTCAGATGGGTTGGTGACAAGTACTCGGATACTCAGATGGGCTGGTGACAGGTACTCGGGTACTTTGATGGGCTGGTTACAAGAGCGGTGCTACGGGCCCCTGGGGACGTCATTTGGCTATAGCCCAGTATTGAAGTGGTTAAAAAATATATTAAATAAATTATTATTATTATTATTATTATTAATAATAATAATAATAATAATCACCCAAACCCGAACAAAAAGAAATTAATAATATTTTTATTATTATTATATCATTATTAATAATAGTTAATAATTTATTTATTTATTTATTTTGTGTTAGGGTGTTTATTATTATTTGATTTATTTATTTTTTTAGGTGTTAATGTTAGTGATTTATTATTTATCAATTATTACATAGTATTCATTTATTGTATTCGTTTATTATTATTTTTATTTATTTGTGTATTTATTTGACATTTATTGATTAATTTATTATTATTAGTAGTAGTAGTAGTATTAACGCCCTAACCCTAACAACAACAAAAAAATTGTAATAAGACAATAAATAAAATTAACCCCTAATCCTAACCCCAACCCCTAATCCTAATGCTAACCTAACCTTAACTCTAACCCCTTACCCTACCAAAAAAAATAAAGCAATAATAATAATAAAAAAGAAATAAAAGCTGATGGAGAAGCTAAAAAAGCTGAAAAATCTAGCAACAAATGATGCAACAGATGATAGCTTATGGAAGTTAATTTAATTTTGTCACAACTTTAATTTGTTATGATTGTTCATACCACAAAGATTATCACTTTATTATATCACTGTGTAAAGAATATGCTGTATAGAGACCAATGATAGGCAAGAACTGTTCTGTAGAAAATAAAGACATATCTAAACCCAAGTACAAAAATGTAACAGGTGTGTTGATTTATTGTGTTTGGGCTCCATTTAAAATAAATGGCACCACAATGCACTAATAAACATGCATAGTGAAACACAGTGCATGAATGTTACCACAACAGGAATGAAGCAGTGTTAATTATGTTAATTTAAGTTTTCACCAGCGGCATTTTACAGTGACGAAAACAAAACGAAAAGTACAGCACATTTTCATCCAGTGACGAAAACTTTACCGAAAATCAAATCCGTTTTCGTTAACGAAAAACGCGCCGAAAATGTGAGGCAGGGACGTTTACCCTTGTGAACTAACTTCCGTTTTTTCACTGAGCTCCGCCTGCTTCCACAATCCGCTCCCAGCAAGCAAGCACACCGTGACGAGATGACTGCCAGGGACCTGAGAAAGAGAGAGCAACACTGTGCATTACAGGCCAGTTAGGCCTCCCGAGTCTCAACTGAAATTGTCCCACTCCCGTGTCCTGACTCACAAGACGGCCGTGCCACCAGACACCCAAAGCAGAACAGACTAAGTGTGTACGGAAACAGTTGTGTAGTGCGTTACAATTACAGCAGGCCTGAGGCCTCCCCTCAGACCACTGTCTGTCCAGACGGAGCACTGTGTGTGCAACTGTGCATTGCAGGCCTCCTGTGTCCACTGGCAGTGGCATTCAGGGCACTGTGGATTACAGGCCCTCCCTCAGACCACCATCCAGCACTGTGCAGCATTACAAGCCTTCTCTGACCACTGGCAGTGGCATCCAGAGCACTGTGCATTACAGGCCATCCCCCAGACTTGCCTGAGACCACAATCCAGAGCACTCTGCACTGTCTGCAGCATTACAGACCTCCTCAGACCACCGTTCAGAGCACTCTGCAGCATTACAGGCCTCTTCAGATCACAGTCCAGAGCACTCTGCAGCATTACAGGCCTCCTCAGATCACTGTCCAGAGCACTCTGCAGCATTACAGGCCTCCTCAGATCACCATCCAGAGCACCCTGTAGCATTACAGGCCTCCTCAGATCACCATCCAGAGCACTCTGCAGCATTACAGGCCTCCTCAGACTACCGTCCAGAGCACTGTGCAGCATTACAGGCCTCCTCAGACCACTGTCTAGAGCAGTGGTTCTCAACTCCTGTCCTCAGGACCCACTAACAGGCCGGGTTTGCAGGATAACTGAAATGCATCACAGGTGATATCATTTGCTGCTCAGTGATTGCAGTATTCTAGTCTGCATCTCCCCAAGGTAATACTTAAAATCTGGCCTGTTGGTGGGTCCTGAGGATAGGAGTTGAGAACCACTGGTCTAGAGCAATTTGCAGCATTACAGGTCTCCTCAGACCACCATCCAGAACACTCTGCAGCTTTACAGGTCTCCTCAGACCACCATCCATAGCACTGTGCAGCTTTACAGGCCTCCTCAGACCACTGTGCAGCATTAAAGGCCTCCACAGACCTCCATCCAGAGCACTCTGCAGCATTACAGGCCTCCTCAGATCACCGTCCAGAGCACTCTGCAGCATTACAGGCCTCCTCAGACCACTGGCCAGAGCACTCTGCAGCATTACAGGCCTCCTCAGATCACCATCCAGAGCACTGTGCAGCATTACAGGCTTCCTCAGACCACCATCCAGAGCAATGTGCATTACAGGCCTCCTCAGACCACTGTCTAGAGCACGTTGCAGCAGGACAGGCCTCTTTAGACCACCGTCCAGAACACTCTGCAGCATTACAGGCCTCCTCAGACCACCGTCTAGAACACTGCAGCATTACAGGCCTCCTCAGACTTTCCAGTGGCTAAATCTTTATCTGTGAGTTTGTTCAAACCTTAATACCATAAATAATAACATGATATTAGGTGTTTTTTTTACTCCAGGAGTGTATAATGAGTTTTTAAATTCTAGAGAAATGCTTAAATAATGCATTATTTAACTAAACACATTTGATTTTAGTCGATTAAATTTATTTTAGCCGACTAAAATATAGAGGACATTTAGTCGACTAAATACGACCAAAACAAACAATTGCAGAAGACTAAAATAGGACTAACACTAAAACGCCGTTTTAGTCCTAAGACTAAACTAAAAAAACTTCAAAAAAACACTCAAAAGTAAAGGCCTGTACACACGGTGCGATGGTCGTACAACGGTCGTACAACAGCTTGTTGTACGATCATCCGACCTTTAGTATGCGTGATTACAACAGCCGACATGCGACGGTCGTACAACAGAAGTTGGATGAGCAGACTAGAAAACTTTTGTTGTACAACAAGCCGTTGTACGACTGTTGAATTGTGTGTACAGAGAAGTTGGGCCAATAGAGCTGTACGTGCAAAACACGCATGCTCAGAAGTCAGGAACGCCTGGAAGTGTCCGTTCGTGTAAACCTACGTTCCTAATTCACAAATCACATGCACCTGAACTTCCTCTTTATACGCTCGTAACGCGTCATTACTTTCGGCTTGTTGAAGCTTTATTGTACCATTACTTGACTCGTATCAGTACACTAGACACAACAGCCAACAGCCGATTTTGGGCAAAAGTTGAACGTGCGATCGTACAACCGTCACACTGTGTGTACGTGGCTTTAGAGTCCAGCTTAATCCTCAATATAAGTGAATATTTCTGTTTCTCAGAAATGGTTTCTCCTTGTGTTCAAAATGTTGCTAATTGCTGCCATGCCACCCACTGTGTTGGAGGGCACCCAAATGATAGTTTATCCTCTACACTTTCTACCCACACTTTATCTTTCTCATACTATTTTGTTGTTAAGACATTTTTGCTTTATTTCTTATCTGCCGGTTGTTTGATTTGCTCTGCCGTTTTTGTCAGGGCAACTATAGGAGCTCTGTTCTGTAAGCTTATCTCCAACCATCTGAGTTTTTGGGCGCTACTTAATACAAATTCCCTAAGTAGCCAGTAGGGATTTGGCCCAGAACTGGAATGCATTTGGACTCCAACTAGAATCATAATGGTCTCTGTGTCTGTGGGGCCTAGAAAATAATCACATGGGTTCTTAATGGTTGGTAGACTTTCAATGCTTATATGTCACACATCCAACACAAGTAACACTCTATACCAGGGTTTCTCAACCAGGGTTCCGTGGAACCCTAGGGTTCCTCCAGAGGTTGCTAGGGGTTCCTTGAGCAATGGTCAATTTCTACCTCTCAGATACATTCCCACTGACATAATTGTTTTTTTTAGCTATCTTTAAGGGGTAATGCTTCCCAATGACCACAAGTGTAAGGAGCATTCTTCCTATTGAATATCACACTAATGTATCATGTGTTGTAGATTTTTAATTTTTAGCAAGGGTTCCCCGAGACCGGAGAATTATTTCAAGGGTTCCTCGGTGTTGAATAGGTTGAGAAAGGCTGCTCTATACAAAGTCTTCGTTTATATTGTGGACCACAAGGAATGCCACGTTGTCCATCACTACTTTGTTTAATGTATTTTTATAATAAGATGTCATGAAAGAATTATAATATTTACATTTTTTTAATTTGTTTGCTTTATTAATTCAGCTTTTGTCAGTTTGTGAAAATTGTGTCCATATTGGCAACAGAATAAAAACTGAATGTTAATTTGTGCAAAAAAGTAATCTTGCTAGAATAATGCTGCGTCCTCATGAACAAGGTATTGTACATAGGTGGAATATTCTTTTTACTATTATTTCATCCTACTACAGGTTGCTGGGGTGTCCCTCATCGCTTCCTACAGCTTATACAACTTGAGGAACAGGTAGAAAAATATTCCAGTTTTATATATAAATGTAATAAATCATTCATGATTAAAGCTAATCTTTCATCATCTTTTCTTTGACAAATATGTATAAAAAATACAATTAGTCCATCTGTCGTGTGTGTGTATGTACATATGCATGGAGTTAAATGTCATGACTGCTGAGAAGCATAGGCTCGTTTTTGACCAACTAATAAACCAATACCTTGCCCCCCCTAAAAAGACACAGAAGTTGATTAAGTTGGAAATAGGGCAAGGCCAGAGCTTTATTGAACTTTCCAAAAGTACAACTTTCCAAATGTACCAAACAACAATGCCAGCCACAGTATACCATGAGCACCCATAAAACATAAACTCACATAGTCTAAGAGGCCTGTCCTTACTATCAGTGCCTAACAGGCATTACACTGACCCCAGAATTTAAAGCGGAGTTCCACCCAGAATTTTTTTATTTTTTTTGGCATCCACTCTTTTAATACTAAATAGATGTAACCTTTTGTTTCCTTACTTTTAAGCCGCCTAGTAATTACATCTATTTTTTACTCACAATTTTGTTTCTCTCACTGCTGGACTTTTCCATTTTAGGTGAGGGCATCTGAAGCCCATCCGTAGTCTCCTGGCATCTCTTCCTGAAAGAAGTGCATGGTGGGTAACCATCATGCACTCCTCGATCTCGGTCCGCCTTAAATCGTGTCATTTCCTGTCGGGAATTAACATGATTTTACAGTACAGGGAAGCCCATGGACTCCTGGGAAATGATGAGTCACATCTCCCAGGAGGCCAGGTGAAGCGGGAAGTGAGGATAAGAGCTAAAAGGGGCAGATTACAGAGACCACCTAGCAACAAGCGACTTAGGGTGAGTATATATTTTTTTTTCCTTCAAAGGTAAGTCTATATAGGCAAAGGACTTGAATGATGTAAAAACAATTTTCTGGGTGGAACTCCGCTTTAACTTCAGGGCATAGCCCATATTGCAACATCAATTGCTGGCGAGGTCAAAACCTCCAATAAAGCTGTGAAAAAACATCACAACAGACAGGAGGGTGGTCAACTCTTGTGACAGCTGAATCTACTCAGAGCAGTTGGATGTGCCCCAGCGTAGCTTTTTCCTAGAATTCTGGCTCCACCCAGTCACCTCAGGTCTTTGTAGCCAATCCTAAGGGAGCTACTTAACTTCCCTTTTAAGTTTACACTCACAGCGATGCCATGCTTCCAGCGGTCAAGTCTCCCTTTCCCTAAAGGTGAATCAAGGGGCCTTCATTCTTGGCAATCGGTGAAGGATTTGAGGGCCAGTTCACACCACATGCAGTCCAGTGCACTTTTTTTATGCATCAAAAACACATGGAAAGAAAGTTATATGGTTTCCAATGGCATAGTTCACATCAGTGTGGTCAGTTTTCGAAGGCGTTTCAGTTCCAGAAAAAAAAGTAGTAAAATAAAATAGTCATCAAAAATGCACCGGAATGCATCAAAAACGCACTGGACCCTAGGACAGTGAAAAAAAAGGGAAAAAAGAATAAAAAAAATCTGGAATGCATCCGGAAACGCATCAAAAATGCATTAAAAACATGCATGCAGAAACGCATCCGGAACAGATCTGGAGTGTGTTTTTGTGGTGTGAAGCAGCCCTTAACCACTTCAGATCCGCGCTATAGCCAAAGTACGGCTCCAGCGCGGATCTGAAATGCCCGGAGGACGTCCATGGACGTCCTCCACTGCGCATGCTCCCGCGCGCCCCCTGGCGGCAGCGGCGGCGCGCGCGCGTGCGCGCCGCACGCTGCGCGAGCGTGCCCGCGGGTCGGGCGGACTCGATGTCCGCCCGGACCCGCCGATCACCTTTAGGAGCCTCAGAACGGGGAACCGCCGTTGTAAATACGGCAGTTCCCCGTTCTGTGACAGGGGACATGCCAGATCTACTGATCCCTGTCACTGGGATCAGTGAGATCTGTCATGTCCCGGCCAGCCCTGCCCCTACACAGTTAGAACACACCCAGGGAACATTTATTAACCCCTTCACTGCCCCCTGCTGGTTAACCCCTTCACTGCCAATGACATTTATACAGTAATCAGTGGACATTTAAATTTCTGATCGCTGTATAAATGTCATTGGTCCCAAAAATGTGTAAAAAATGTCCGACATTTCCGCCCCGATATCGCAGTCCCAATAAAAATCGCAGATCGCCGCCATTACTAGTAAAAAAAAAATAAAAACGCCATAAATCAATTCCCAGTTTGTAGACGCGATAACTTTTGCGCAAACCAATCAATATACGCCGATTGCGATTTTTTTTTTTACCAAAAATATGTAGAAGAATATATATCGGCCAAAACTGATGAATAATTTTTTTAATGGATTTGTACTTTAGCAAAAAGTAAAAAATATTGTTCTTTTTTTGCAAAATTGTCGCTCATTTTTTGTTTATAGCGGCGATCAGAAATGGCGCAGAGGGGATCAAATACCACCAAAAGAAAGCTCTATTTGTGGGAAAAAAAGGACGCAAATTTTATTTGGGTACAACGTCGCACGACCGCGCAATTGTCATTCAAAATGCGACAGTGCTGAAAGCCAAAAATTGGTCTGGGCAGGAGGGGGGTTTAAGTGCCGGGTAAGGAAGGGGTTAAAGCATCACCTATGCAAAATGTTAGGTACCTTAGTTTTCCTCCATGTTACAGGTGCATGCAATTTAGAGTTTTGACATGCTTGGCACCTATCTACTCAATGCAATCCCATATTTTTTATTTTTTTTTAAATATTATCTGTTTATTGAAAAAATATTTTTTCCAACATTCATTGTTACAACCATCCAAATAGACAACATCTACACTTTTGCCTATTTTTTGTTGTGTTTATGTGTAATAAAATTAATTTTAGTGTATTTTTTTATATAAAAATATGCGTTTGATAAACCGTTTTACAAATATCATAAAAGTGACACTTATTTTATGGGGTCTCTGTTTTTTAGAAAAGATAGAAAAGTTTAGAGGTGGGGGTCTAAGAAAATTTCTAGCAAAAAAAATTATTTTTAACATAACAAAACATGTGTGAAAACTAAACAAATAGCCCTGGACGTAAAGCAGTTAATAGGGTGGCCACCATATCCTAATGCTCACATTTATTAATTTATCATGCCCATAATTCCACTTTAAGCCTAGGTTTCCACTATTGCGACCCCAAAGTCACGCAATTTAGAGTGCGACTTTAATGCGATTGAGTGCAGCTTTGATCCAACTTTATACTCTCTGGATCAAAGTTGCATCAAAAGTCGGAACAAAGTAGTGCAAGAACCTTTTTTGGAGTTGCTGCGACTTGAGTGGCACCAATTAGAATAGGCACCATTGAAATACATGGATTTTGACTTGTCATGCGACTTCACATGTGTCAAGTTGCACAACAACTCGCAGTAGTGGAAACAGAGCCTAAAGCCTCATACACACGGTTTGATGGTCGTATGCAAACGGTCGTATGACTCCTCGTATGCTCATCCGACCGTTAGTATGTACAACGGTCGTACAACAGAAGTTGTATGAGCAAACTATAAAACTTTGGTAGTACCAACAAGCTGTTGTACGACCGTTGTATCGTGTGTACAGAGAAGTTGGTCCAACAAGTTGTATTGTGCAAAACACGCATGCTCAGTAGTCAGGAACGGCCGGATGCTAATTCCATGCACCTGAACTTTCTCTTTATACGTTCATAACACATCACTACGTTCGGCTTGGTCGTACGATCATTTAGTGCATGTCAGTGCGCAAGTTACATGATCCAACATATGATTTGGTCCGTTTGGACGTACGACCGTCGAACCGTATGTACGAGGCTTAAGGTTACTGCTTGGACACAATTAACCACGTCAGCCCCGGAAGGATTTCCAGCTTTAGGACCGGAGCCCTTTTTGCGATTCGGCACTGCGTCGCTTTAACTGACAATTGCGGTCGTGCGACGTTGTACCCAAACGAAATTTGCGTCCTTTTTTTCCCACAAATAGAGCTTTCTTTTGGTGGTATTTGATCCCCTCTGCGTCATTTCTGATCGCCGCTATAAACAAAAGAAGAGCGACAATTTTGCAAAAAAAAAACAAATTTCTTACTTTTTGCTAGAATACAAATCCAAAAAAAAAATATAAAAAAAAATTTTTTTCACTGTTTTTGGCCGATTTATATTCTTCCTCATAGTTGCGATAAAAAAAATTGCAATCGGCGTTTATTGATTGGTTTGCGCAAAAGTGGTCGCGTTTACGGATGATGAGAATTCATTTTTGGGTTTTTTTTTTTTTTACTAGTAATGGCGGCGATCTGCGATTTTTAGCGGTACTGCGATATTTCAGCGGACGTGTCGGACTATTTTGACACTTTTTTGGGACCATTGGCATTTATACAGCGATCAGTGCTATAAAAATGCACTGATTACTGTGTAAATGCCATTGACAGTGAAGGGGTTAACCTGCAGGGGGCGCTCTAAGGGTTAAGTATGTTCCCTGGGCGTGTTCTAACTGTAGGGGGACTGTCCTGGCTGGGGAAGGGAAGTGGTCACAGCCTTCGTATACAGGAAGGCTGTGATCACAGCCCTTCCCCCTCACACAGAACGGAGGTCCGTGTTTACATACACGGACCTCCGTTCCTTCGCTCCGGGGGGGCCATCGCGGGTAGCCGGCGGCAATCGAAGCCACCGCACCCGCTCCCTGGCCCTCCCCGAACACATTGAGTGCGCGGGCGCGCCTCCAGCGGCGCGTGCTCACTAGGCTCGTGAGCACGGCCGCCGTCGTATAACGGCGATTCGCGCTCACGAGCCACCTTGCCGCCGTCAATTGCCAATCGGCAAGGGGTTAAAGGGATTGTAAAGTCAGAAGGTTTTTTAAATCTTAATGTATTCTATGCATTAAGATAAAAAACCTTCTGCGTGCAGCAGCCCCCCTAATACTTACCTGAGCCCCATCTCGATCCAGCAATGTTGTACGAGAGTCTTGGCTGTCCTGGATTCCCCTCCTCATTGGCTGAGACAGCCAATAGCTCCCACTGCTGTCAATCAAAATCAGTGAGCCAATGAGGAGAGAGAGGGTGCGGGCCGAACCACGGCTCTGTCTCTGAATGCACACATAGAGCAGCGACTCGGCTCGGGTGCCCCCATAGCAAGCTGCTTGCTGTGGGGGCACTCGGCAGGAGGGAGGGGCCAGGAGCGCTGGCGAGGGACCCGAGAAGAGGAGGATCCGGGCTGCTCTGTGCAAAACCAACTTCACAGAGCAGGTAAGTATAACATGTTTGTTATTTTTAAATTTAAAAAAAAGACTTTACTATGACTTTAACATTTCTAGATGTTCTCTATAAAAAGTCTTTATGCTTTGAATTCAGATCCACTTTAAAGGCTAAGTTCACCTTTTCTAAAAAAAATAACCTATGCAGGCAAGGGGCCCCAATAAATATTAAAAATTGTGTAGCTTTGTAAAATATTCATTATTATATTGTTATACCTGTAGGCTATTTGCGCCCCCCCACACACAGAAACTCCCAATCACCAATATCCACCTCCTGCCTTGTTGCTAGGACCTGAGAACTGTTGGACATTAAAGCCCCGTACACACGATGCGACAGTCGTATAAAAACGGTCGTACAACCGCTTGTTGTACGATCATCCGGCCGTTAGCACGCGCGATTAGAACAGGCGATGTGCGACGGTCGTACAACAGGACTTGGATGAGCAGACTAGAATACTTTGGTTGTGCAACAAGCGGCCGCACGACTGTTGTACCGTGTGTACAGAGAAGTTGAGGCACCAAGTTGTACTGTGCAACACGCATGCTCAGAAGTCAGGAACGCTCGGAAGTGTCACTTCGTGTAAACCTACGTTTTTAATTCACAAATCACATTCACCTGAACTTCCTCTTTATACGCTCTTAACACGTCACTACGTTCGGCTTGGTCGTACGATCGCTTAGTGCACGTGATACAACAGCCAACATACGATTTGGGCCGTTCGGTCGTACGACGCTTTACTCCCAGCATTACAGCAGTGGAAACCAATGGTTTTTATGTCCTAACAAGGCAGAACGTGGGGAATGCTGACTGGCAGCTTCTCACCCAGGCTTCCTGGCAGACCCAAATGACCTGCAGGTATAACAATCTAGTTAATGAACATTTTACAAAGCTGCACAGATTTTTAATGCTTACTGGGGCCTCTTGACTGTATAGACTATTTTATGGAAAAGGTGAACTTGGCCTTTAATGTTCGAGCAGATCACAGTCAGCTACCAGCTGTAATAGAATAACAGATAAATATCAGCAAAGAGATATCATTTATACGCTTCACTTATTTACCACATTTATCAGCCAAGTTTAATGGTTCTGCAGATGGAAGAAATTGCTGAATTGAGCATGTATTTCAGCAATATCTGATTTTTTTGATCATTGTTATAAATAATGGTGCACGGCGTAGACTGCGTGGTTATTTCTGAAACTGAAAATGTTATATGCTTTCATGTGTATGTCCTATTAGTCATGTAAAAATAAATTTTAAAATTTTGCATCATTTGGGCATCTTTGTTATATACAGGCATTTCTGGAATATCAGTCCACCTGGTAAAAATGAAACCATGCTACAGTATGCTGGCTGGGGACCTAAAGGGAGTCAGCTGGTAAGTTTGGAACATATAGGCACCTATTTATAAAGTGAATGAGACTTTCACCAAACATTCACTGGTGGTAAGTAAAGCCTCGTACACACAGGATGACGATCGTACGTACGATCGTCTCAAATCGTATTTGTTGGATATTGTAACTTGCATACTGACTGCACTACACGATCGTACGACCACAGAAAGTACGTTCAGGTGCATGTAATTAGCATCCGGCCGTTCCTGACTTCTGAGCATGCGTGTTTTGCACAATACAACTTGTTGTACCAACTGCTCTGTACACACAATACAATGGTCGTATGAGCGCTTGTTGGTACGACCAAGTTTTCTAGTCTGCTCATACAACTCCCCTTGTACGACCGTCGTATGTCGGCTGTTCTAATCGTGCATACGAACGATCGATTTCGCATACAACGGTCCTTAGTACGACCTGTTGTATACGATCGTCATCCCGTGTGTACGAGGCTTAAATCAGTCACTGTCATTTAAAACACATGTATCAGGAAGATTCACTGCAGTGAATGTTTCGTGAATAGCAGATTTTCTGCTTTACTAAGAAGATGATTTGTTGTGATGTCACATGCATGCATTTAGTACAATAAAAGAAGTCTTTATCAGCAATGTTTGCTACATCTGCCTGGCTGGTAAGACCCCCCTCAGCAGCAAGAAGCCTACATTCTGTGGCAGTTGCACCTGCAGAGTTACAGCACACACTGGGCTCTGGCACATGGGCAGGCTGAGCCCGTTCAGCATCATTGCAGCCATATTTTCTCTGCCCAAGCAACCCAGGTGCAATGTCATTAACATAATG
This sequence comes from Glandirana rugosa, assembly GCA_018402905.1. Lineage (NCBI taxonomy): Eukaryota > Metazoa > Chordata > Amphibia > Anura > Ranidae > Glandirana > Glandirana rugosa. Next base: position 601,316 of record BLSH010458577.1, on the reverse strand, counting down.
GCTGTAGGCTGTTTACTTGAGTATATGGCGGAGCTATCGTAAGCGCAAATGCAGCACATGGCCATATGCAAAAAAATAAAACTTTTTTTGCATACGCCTGTACACTGTTTACAATTGTATCACCATATACACAAATACAGCAGCACACAGCCGTTCGTGTCAAAGACTTCCTGTACATCCAGGCCGCCTGGATTGAGAAAATATGGCTGCAATTATGATGAAGGGGCTCAACCGTCCCACGTGCAAGAGGCCATAGAAAGAAAAAGGTCAGAAAAAATAATGGTCATCCACCAGTCTTCCACATCTTCCAGTCTTCATCCTCCAGCCAAAACATTATATTTGGCTTTGGATAGGAAAAGCAAGGGTTAGAGCCTGTGAAGTTTTTAGTTTATCTTTATCTGTGTCCCTATTAAGGTGATTTCAGAGGAAGTGAAATCTTTTTTGCACAAATACAGGAACACATTTTTAGTTATATGAGGAAATGTCCTGACATTGTCTTATTGCCATAGTGCCTTCCTGTGCCTCTAATGACCACACCTCTCATTTCCAGTGTTGCCAACCTACCAGATTGAAATTTACTGACACAACACCCAAAATTTACTGGCACAGCCATGTTTTTACTGCCATTTACAAAAGTTAAAAAAATTACAGTTTTAAGTGCAAATTTCAGCATTTAGGCTACAAAGAAGTGCAATATGCAATTAGCAATTAAGGCAAAAAACATATTTCTATTTTATTTTTGATATAGTAAGTAATTAGCTCAGGGACAGAACTCGGGTGGGCAAGAAATTAGAAAGGGCAGGGCCACACATGACAGTGACATTAAAAGCAGTGTGCAGCAGCACAAATGATGATAACACCTCACCGACACGTCCCCTCCTGAGTCACAGTGACAGTGACAGCCTCTCTCCACGCCAGGTATTCCCTTCAGTCCACACCAGTCCAAACTGTATTGATGGTCCCGCTCTCAGCTTGCCTTGCTCCTGTTCCACAGACCCACACACGAGGCTCTGGCTGCTCTTTACACCATGGCATCACATGGCATGCTCAGGCACCACCTGATCCACCCCTGCCAACTCTGTAGCAGGCATTTGGATGGTCTCGGCCAGTTCCTGACCCAAACTGTGCATGTGCAGTTCCGAGCCAAGCATCACAGCCATATTTTTTACTGGCAACCTTTTCCTGTCACTGGCATTTACTGGCAGGAGAAAAGTGCAATTTTTTACCAAATTTGGGTGACTTACAATGCGACCTGAAGCGACCTCCATGCCAGGTGACTTTGCCTGTGGCCAATCAGAGAAGGGAGGGAGGGGGTTGCCTGGGCAATTCGTGGGGAGTACCTGTGTAAATTCTTTTCTTTTTCCTGTAAATTTGCTTCAATATAGATGGGGATCCGACTTGGAGGTGACTTCCATTGAATTCTAGGCACAAGTCTGAAAGAAGTCACCTTGAAGTAGTACAGGAACCTTTTCTGAAGTTGCCTTGAAGTCGGAGCGACTTCAGTAGTGTATATTAAGATGGCTAACATGCATTTCAATGGGATTTCGGATGTCAAGCGACTTGAGGCGACTTGGGGCGACACAAGTCGGATCGCAAGTTGCCTAGGTGTAAACCGCCCCTAAGTGTTTACTGTTTAGCTTGTTCCAAACTGTATCCAAAACTAAAAAAAAGTTGACTAAAACTGGATGATAATAGAGGGACGTGCATACAATAGGCAAGCCTAATTATACCTACGAAGAATAGATCATAACATGTTCAACATAGTTCTTGGTTGAATTCCATAAATACGTATGTGGTACTGTAAAGGAAATGTAGAAAATGTGGTCTTTTAATGCACTTTTTCAAAGTTTATTTGGTAATAGACTTAATTAGAACACTAAACTAGTCTAAGCTATTAGAAGGCCTTCATGTACTGTATAAAAGGTACCTATAAATTGCTGGAACACCTGCAAGGCATAGGAGAAGGGATAAAAGACCTTCATTTAGCAGCGGTACTACTCAGTGGCCTCCCAAACAGCTATTAGCTTGGATTAGAATTCATTAAAAGCAAACTTGTGTTAGAATCTTAAACCAGAAAATGCATTAAAGACTAGAATACAAATGATATGGCACAAAGAATGTTTTTGTACAAAGAGCAAGACAAAATTTAGTATGCTGGAAGAAATCAGTCAAAATGATGAGGTAAACAGTAAAAAGCCACATGAGATTTAGGCCTCGTTCATACCATACGTGCATAAAAACTGATGGGAAAACTGCGCAGATTTCACTTGCAGAAACATGAGTTCACATAAGTTTCACATCAGTTTATATCAGTTTCCCCACGCGTTTCAGTGAGTTTTTAATGCATGTGGACATCAGTTTTCATGCGCGTCAGTTATATGCCCTATTCACACCAATGTTGATGCAATGTCAGTTAAAACTGCATACATGTTGCAGAATTCTGTGCAGAAAAAATCTGCACATGATACCAGTGTTGTGATGTGAACAGGGCACATTGTTTTTTTTGTTCCCATGCAGAATGCATGCAGACAAACTGACCTTTTTGTACCATGGTGTGAATGAGGCCTAAGGGCCCTTCCACACTGATATTTTTTTCCTGCATTTCTACCTTGTAAGAAAAACGCAAGAAAAATGTTTCCCTTTAAATCCAATTGGACACCACTGCGTTACAGGTATGGTCTGTTTTGAAAAGTTCTGCATGCTGCATGCAGCAAAAACCCAGCTTACCATTGAAAATAATGGAAATAGTGGTAAAATTGTACAGAGATTTGCGTTTTCGGTGTGTTTTTGTGTCACATGTTTGTTTTTCACAGGTGCAGGCAACCCAAAATCACACCAGAAATGTACAGGAAATGCATTTGAAACACAGCAACATCATGGTTTTACCATGATTTTGCAACAGAGCAGTATGAAAGGACCCTAAGAATATATAGAAAACACTAAGGACCAGTATACATCACATGCAGTTCAGTGCATTTTCTTTCTGCATTAAAAACATATGGAAAGTAGGTTTCAGGCTGCATTCACACATGGGCGCTTTGAATAGTGAGCAGAATCGTTGTGATTCTGCCCATGATTTTAAAACGCCCACGTGTGAATGACAAATCGCACAATGCACATTTCAGGTGCCTTTCATTTGAATGCCACCTAAATTCGTGGTGCGGTTGTGCCGTGCAATAAATCGCACTGCAATTGCAGCAAACTGCATCACATGAAGCATGTCGTCCAAAAGAAGCTCCTGAATTTTTTTGGGGTGATCAGCTTTACGTGACGCAGTTTACCACGATTGCAGCATGACAATCGCAGGAGAACCGCACTGCTTTTTAGGTGTCATTCAAGGGAATGGCATCTGAAATGTGCGTTGTACAATTTGTCATTCACACCTGGGCGTTTTGAAATCATGTGCAGAGTTGCAGCGATGATATGGTTTCCAATGTCATAGTTCACACCAGTGCGATCAGTGCGATCAGTTCCAGGGCGTTCCAGTCCCAGAAAAAAGAGTAGAACATGCTGCATTTGTCCTGCATTTATCCTGCACTGGATTATACTGGAACATGGCAAAACACATAAAATCCGCACCGGAATGCACTGGAACATATTAAAACCGCACCGGACCCCAGTACAGTGAAAAAAAAGCATCTAAAATGCATCCGGAAATGCATCAAAAATGCACTGGAACGCATCACAAACATGCATGCAGAAACGCATCTGCAACAGATCTAGAGTGCTTTTTTGTGGTCTAAACCAGCCCTGAGTGTGCCTTGTACCCCAAAAATGGTGTAATATCTTTTCATGCATCCATCTCTAGATTTAAGTTAATTATAAGTATCTCTTCACTCAGAATTACAATTAATAGACCTTTTATGGTCTTAGGACAAATTAATCTATAGAGTCGTGCCTCTGGAACCATCACCAGAAAGATACTCATCAGAGTGCATCTACTCTTGATAATAACCTGTTGTCAGTGAAAAATCTCACAAACAGCAGTATTGTAGTGCATTTAAAATTACATCTGTATTATCCCAAGTAAGAGACATACATACAAAGGAAAATCACAGATCAACTGTATCAGTCCAAATGCAATCAGGTTTTTAAAACGGTAGTAAACCCAAAAACAAAAAAGTTATATTTTACAGCTTACCAATCCTTAAATATGGTGGCTACATTTGTTTTCTGTCTTTGGAAAGACAAAGTTGGCCATAAGTGGCCAACAAACTCAAGCTGAACTCCAGCTAACACTTCTTAAGCAGTTACAGAAATGTTTTTTTTTTCTTTTGGGATAAAGGTTTTACATAAAGCAATAAAAGCTGTAAGCACCCTTATCAGTATTAAATGGTTTGAACCAACCCTCAACTTCCATTTTTGCTGCACAGAATGGTTTTCTAAGGGAAGTTGAAAAATAACAGCTGGGGTATGTCATTTTTTATTTTGCCTTTAGTACCGTTTTAATAGTGCGAAAAATGAAAAACTTTTTAAACGGTATCCAAACTTGGCATTATCATTTTCCAAATCCTGAAACAATAAAACTGAAAATTTACTATCAGATACTTACCGTAATTTTCCGTTCCTGATAGACTCCATGGCAGCATACGTGTGGGTAAGGCCCCGCCTCCACAACTACCCTATAGGACCCCTCTCCCATAAATTTTTACGCCATACCAGCTGACATATTCTGTAAATAGCCTACTCCAGGCCTCGGGGAGGGGACTCCATGGAGTCTATCAGGAAAGGAAAATGATGGTAAGTATCTGATAGTAAATTTTCAGTTTTCCTGACAGACTCCTATGGCAGCATACGTGTGGGAAATAACTCACTACACACACGGTGGGAATTGCTGAGTAAAGAAAACATTTAATTATTATTGTCTACAGACAGAACAAAAGAGCCAAAGTTAACTGAGGATAGAGCCGCCAGCTCAACACAATAGTGAGACATGAACGTGTCTATGGATGACCAGGAAGCCGCTCTACAAATCACGCCCGGCGCCACATGGCTTGAAGCTGCCCACGACGTCGCGATACCCCAGGTGGAGTGGGCCGTCACTGCCTCTGGGGGATTCATCTCCCTTGCCCTGTATGCTGATTGGATGGTCTGAACGATCCAGGATGATATTGATCTTGTCGAGGCTCGCATCCCCTTGTTTTTTTTCCTGTAGAAGGATAAAGAGGTGCACTGATTTGCAAAAAGGAGCTGTAGCTTCTAGATATTGTTTTAGTGTATGACCCACATCCAGAGGGCCTCCGTGTTGTTCGTTGTGTTGTAGGTTGGAAGGACAATTTCCTGGTTCTCATGGAAAACCGTAGTCCCTTTGGGTCTAGCTCCCAGCATGGGAACTAAGACCACTCTGTCAGGAAAAAAGGTGAGGAAGGGTTCCACCGATACCTAAGACTCTGATTTCAGACACTCGTTTCGCTGAGGTCACAGCAACTAGAAAAAACGTCTTCAACATTAAGTGTCTGATTGTGGCTTTGTTGGAGTAGATCCAAGTCTTTACAGAAAATCCAAGACGAGTGGAAGATCCCACTTGGGAAACCTGGACTTCTTCTGAGGCCTAAGCCTGATTGCCCCCTTGAAGAATTGGCAAACCAGTTGATCATTGGCCCAGGAACAACCAGTGAAGGCCGATAAGGCCGAGACCTGGACCCGTAGGGAGCTAACCAAAAGTCCCAGGTCAAGGCCAGACTGTAGGAAGCCTAAGATGTCCGAAGGACTTGGACTGCTAATGGAGGCAGATCTGGAGTTCATATAATGTGAGAATTTTGACCAGATACGCTCATAAACTCTATTGGTGCTTCCCCTTATTGCACCTAGAAGAGTTGGAATCACCTCTTACGGGCAAGCCCTGAGGTGCAGATACGCAGGGCAGGGATGTAGATTGGCCCCTTGAACCAGAAGATCCGGTCTGGAAAGAAGGGGAATGGGGTCCCTAAAACTGAGGAGCATCAGTAGTGGACACCAAGTTCGGCCAGAATGCAATTACCGTGATAATTTCCACTGCTTCTGACCTGAGCCTCCAAAGGAACTGAAAAACTAGCGGTACTGGAGGCAAGGCATATGCCCATTGAAATCTACACAAGTCTGAAAGAGCATCTATTCCCCTTGCTTGAGGATCCCAATACCTTGCATAGTATCTGTCCAGCTTGCGATTGCAGGCTGAGGCAAATAGGTCCACTTCTGGCACTATTCCCAGCGTCAGGATCCAGTCGAAGACCTCTCTGTGCAGGGACCATTCGTTGTTGTCCAGTTCTATCCTGGACAGAAAGTCCACTTGCGAGTTCTGTCTCTCTGGAATATACACCACTGATATATTGCTGAGGTACTCCTGGGCCCATTTCATTATTAGCTCCTCTTCCCGTAGCAGGGAACCACTGTGGGTCCCCCCTTGCCTCTTCACATACGCCACTGCGGCTGTATTGAACATCTGAATCATAACTGAGGCGTTTGTTGTCAGGTGACAGAATGCTTGCAGAGCCTTGTATGCAGCCCACAATTCCAGGATGTTGAAGCCTATCCCCTGGGCAGGGAAGTCCCATTTGCCTTGCACCGTCTCTTATAAGCAGTGGGCGCCCCAGCCCCGGTTGCTGGCATCTGACATTATCATCAGCCAGGTGGCTGGAGTTAAGGAGTGACACCTGGATAGGTTTGTGCGTTGGAGCCACCAAACGAGGGACAGCCTCATGGAGGAGGTCACACAGATGCACTGGGTCTCGCTGTGTGATCTCCACTGCTTGAGGAACCCTCTCTGAAATGGCCCTGGGCCCACTTCACCATCGGAATGGAAGCCGTCATTGTGCCGATCACTTTCATGCACTGAAGAGCTGAAAGCCACGGAGAAGAGAGAGCTTGATCTACTCAGTCCCGAATCACTGTGATCTTCTCTTCCAGAAGTGAGATAGAGCCTGCTTCCGCATTGAAGAGAGCTCCCAGAAAGACTAGGCACTGTGATGGTAACAGATGACCCTTGTCCCGATTCAGGAGCCATCCAAACTCCAGCAGGGTGGAGATGACTAGGTCTCGGTGTTCCAACAGCTGGAGCTTGTCTTGGGACAGCAGGAGGAGGATGTCTAAATAGTGGAACAGATGAACTCCCTTGACCTCAGCAGAGTTACCACCACCAGCAGAACCTTGGAAAAGACCCGAGGAGACGTTGTTAGGCCAAATGGGAGGCAAGTAAATTGACAATGCAATTGGCCTACTGCAAAACAAAGATAGGGCTGGAAGTCCGCCGCTATCGGGACTTGGAAGTATGCATCCTTGAGGTCGATTGACACCATCAAATCTCCTGGCTGTACAGAATACTGTATGGTATGCAGGGACTCCATTTTGAATTTCTCTTTCTTTATAAAAAGGTTGAGGTTGGTCAGGTCGATCACCGGTCTCCATGAGCCATTCTTCTTCTAGGCAAGGAATAAAGGAGAGTAGATCCCCTGGCCCCGTTCCGTGTCTGGTTTGGGCCTGACTGCCTTCTGCTCCAGAAAGACCCATGTGTGGCCTGCAGACACTGTTTTGAGTGTGCAGAAGTCCCAGATCGAGGCCGCCCAGACACGCCAAAAGTGGCGTAAATGAGCCCCCACTGGGCATGTCTGGGCGGGCCCAACATCAAAAGGAATTGGCTGGACCTTGGCCCCCTGCGGAACTTCTCTTTGCCCTCTTCTGCGAAGCTGATCGCTTGGTCCTCCAGGACCTACCGAACTCTCGCACGGGTTTATAGCTGCGAGCCTCCCTGGCCCGATCAAAGATCTGCTTTCTTGTTGAGGAGCGCCTCTGCCCTAGCTGGCGCCAATCCTGAGGAAGGAACCCCAACTTCCCTTCCCTGGCCCGGGTTATGGCATCATTCAATTTGTTACCAAAAAGGGAATTACCCACCTAGCTTGTTTGGAGGCCGGATCCCCATGCCATGGACGGAGCCAAAGAGCCTGCTTGGCTGCGACTGAAGCCATCATAACCCAAGCCACCAGGCAGATGATGTTCAGAGATGCCTTCCCCCAAGAAGGCCGAAGCCATCCTAAGCTCTTGAATGGGCGAGTTCCGTGCCGCTTCAGCGGAAAATTCTGCCAATGACACCTCTACCTTGTCAGACCACGCTTCCATGGCCTTGGAAATTGCTGCTAAGGCCGGTTTGCATGCCATGCCTGCCATCATATAGATAAGTTTAAGGTCCGCATCAATCCGCCTCTACAGAGGGTCTTTAAAAGAGACCGTGTCTAACGGAAGTGTCACATATTTCACTAGCCTCATTAAGGCTACATCAACCATCGGAGCTGCTTCTAGGTGTTTCACCTCTTCCTCCTTAAATGGGTACATCCTCTGCACCTTTCATGCCAATGAGCCCCTCCTCTCCACCTTGCTTCATTCATCTGAAACTGCCAGGAAGGGAAAATTGGCACGCTCCCTGCTGAGCTGCTTGAATAGCCTTTTCTGCATCGGAGGCGGCACCTCTGGATCCTCCAGATCCAAGGCTTCCTTTACTGCTTTTACAAAGGATGGGACTAGGGCGTAACTGAACCCTACTTTGTGAGCCTCCACATCCGAATCACAGTCAGATGGAGCTGGCGACTGCCGGCTAGGCTGAGAGGAATCCCACGGATTTTCTAACTGATCTTCTGACGTAGATGATCTTGGAGGAACCATGGGAGGGGCTTGAGGCTGATGGGCGTCTCTCTCTTGTAGAGAATCTCTGACCACCCTTTTAATCATTGCCTCCAAATGTTGGTTAGGGTTTTTCCTTTCATTGACTGCTTTCTTGTAGCAGTGATCACAGAGGGATTTATCAGCTGATGCTGCAGCTTTGCAGCCCCAGTACGTCTTGCCGTCCCTCTCCCTTGTGCGAGAGGAGTTTGGGCGGGAGCTGTCTCTGCTGTGGCATCCTGCATCTGAGCGAGACTCATGATGCCCTGATCTGGATGATGAGTGATGGTGAGACTTGGACGAACCACTTTGTTTATGCAAACTCCGGTGAGAATCAGACCTAGGAGGGCTTTAAGAAAAGAGAAGCAAGGAAGTGCCATTAAAAACCTGCTCCAGACAGACACTTCCCATCCATGAACCAATCCCTCCCCCCCCCAGCCCCCCATTCTATCCAGGACCACTAGGTACCTGTTGGGCAAGGGCTAACCACAAGGGGGCAGAGATGAGTCCATTATCGATGTCATCTAGAAGAAGAGGCAGAGTGAGGATCCATGCTGACACAGAGACACATCCGCCCCCCCCGTGTTGCTCACTTACCTGGGGAGACCGCAAGCACAGCCTGGGGAAGATGCTACTATTCCTGCAATCAATCCTGAGGCCTGTGCGGCTCCCCAGGCCCTTAATAGAGAGCTGTGACATCATCACCCTGCGCCAGCCGGGGCCGTGCGTGCTCGCATGTGCGAGCCAAGCCTCGTTCTCGTCAGCGGCCGGAACACCACCTCCGGCCGACATTACTGTCAGCAGAAAGACACAGAGACGCACACGGGAGAAAAAGGACATTAAACAACATAAACTCGCTTCAATAATACATACAGAAAACCGGTCTCACCTCTCCACCGCGAATGCGCCAACCAGGACCTCACCGACGTCCAGCATCCAGCAGATTAGGGCCACCCGCTCTCAGCTGGGCTTCCAGCCAGCGCACACTCTTTCCATCCGGTCTTCAGTGCTTACTCTACTCTGTGCGGCTCCCCAGGCCCTTAATAGAGAGCTGTGACATCATCACCCTGCGCCGGCCGAGGCCGTGCGTGCACGCATGTGCGAGCCAAACCTCGTTCTCGGCGGCGGCCGGAACACCACCTCCGGCCGCCATTACTGTCATCAGAAAGACACAGAGACGCACATGGGAGAAAAAGGACATTAAACAACATAAACTCGCTGCAATAATACATACAGAAAACCGGTCTCACCCCTCCACCGCGAATGCGCCAACCAGGACCTCACCGACGTCCAGCATCCAGCAGATTAGGGCCACCGTCTCTCAGCTGGGCTTCCAGCCAGCGCACACTCTTTCCATCCAGTCTTCAGTGCTTACTCTGCTCGTACTCCATACCCCGCTCTCAGCTTTGGCGTATCAGAGGGACGTATTCATCTGGTTATAGATGACTGTCTTGCGGTGGGAACTTTCAGTTAGACCAACCAATACTTGGTCCGTATGGAAGAGGACAAAAAAGGAACACGTCAGCTGGTATGGAGCAATGATTTATGGGAGAGGGGTCCTTAAGGGTAGTTGTGGAGGCGGGGCCTTACCCACACGTATGCTGCCATAGGAGTCTGTCAGGAAAGTTAGATTAAGATCAGCATGCCAGTAACATAATAAATAATTCAGCAGTCAAATAATGAAATGTACTAACTAATGTACCAATCAAGTGTCAACACCAGAGATCCACCAGTACCAGAGAAACTTTAAGGGCACATTCACGCCAGGTGCGGTGGGACTGTGTTGGGTGGTTATTCCCACCGCAATACAAGGCAAAATGCCTTTTCTCCTATGTGCCCAGTTCACACTACTCTGTTGCATTGGTGTGCACTGAAAAAAGGTGCGGCAGGCTGTGCTGCTTCTCAGCACAATGCAGTGCCTGGCAATCCTGCATCACACGGCGACCAAATGAACTTAATAAAATGTCACTGTGTGACTTAAATAAAGTTCTATAAAAAAGATAGAGAACTGTGTGATGCACTGATATGGGCACATTGGCACTGCAGTGATCATGGCAGACCACACTGCATACTAGCTGCTATGTTACAACGTGACTTAGCCCTTAAACTGAACTTCGGGAGCAAGCCTCACCCCCTAATCTCCCTCTCCACATGCAACAAAAAAGTTTTAAAATAATGTACTCCTGTGATCAATGGTGACTGGTCATCAATACTGGACATTTTCTAAATAAAGCAGAGTGCATGGGATCTTTCAGGATCTTACACAAGGAATCTGCCACGTTAAAAAAAAAACACAGACTCTGGCAACTAGCAGATTCCTCTTGCAGTCTGAGTTGAATTATTTTGCTTGGAATTCAGATTTAAATCCCATTCCCACCTTTAACCAATACCCCATGCACCTGCTTTAAAAACATGTAGCCCATCAGTGCTGCATATAAGTGCCTCATCATCAGTGCCCATCAGTGCCACCTCATCAGTGTCAATCAGTACTGCCTCATCAGTGCCCATCAGTGCAGCCTCATCAGTGCCCATCAGTGAAGGAGAAAACGTACTTATTCCCAAAGTTTTGTAACAGAAACAAAGAAAAACTTTTTTTTTTCAAAATTTTCTTTTTTTATTTGGAGGGCAAAAAATAAAAACCCCAGCGGTGATCAAATACCACCAAAAGAAAGCTCCATTTGTGAGAAAAAAAATGATAAAAATGTTGTTTGGGTACAGTGTTACATGACCGCGCAATTGTCATTCAAAATGCGACAGCGCTGAAAGATGAAAATTGCACTGGGCAGGAAGGGGGTGAAAGTGCCCTGTATTGAAGTGGTTAATCTAGCAGTCTTCTGGATACCATGGGTCCTTCTTAGTGTTCATCATTGGCGGTGGCCGGTCCTTACTGCTGCACTGGACAGCACTCACATAATGTTTAGTGCTGTGATGATGCACCCACTGGGGAGGGTCCATGACAGCCTGTGCTTATAGAAAGTAGGTTGAGTGGTGCTAATCGTCATTCCAACTGGAAAAAGAGCGCCTTCTGCAGACAAGGCCATATGGTGTATAGCAGTGATAGCTGCTTTTTTTTAAATTTTTAAATTTTTTTTATTACACATCTGAGTTTTGTTGGCCTTGCGCTCTGCTTTAACAATATCTTGACAACAATTTTGAAAACGTGCTTTATACAGATAACGAGACTGAGTACAGTGGCAAAAAAAGCCATTCTAAGTAAATATGGAAGTATGTTTCAGATTGCTCTACCATACATCTCAAAATAAAATGGCATTGCAAAACATTTTTTATCTTCTAAATGTTAGACACAGACTTTTTAATGTAGATATACCAGACACATAACGGGAAGAGACAATTATATCCATAACCTCCTACTGAGAAACTACTGCTGAGAAAACTCTATATGAACTTTGAAATGGAGGCCTGACCTGAAACACATTATGTTTTTTGGAAGGCAAAGCTTACACATTTCTAAGGAAATAATACACAAAATGTGAAGCATATGCAAATGAAAGTATACTTGTAGCCTACAGTGAGTAAAGAATTCTGCAAAAACAACATCACAATCAGCAGGAGTATAATTACTGATGGGCCCATGTATTTAAAATCTAATGAAGTGATGCAAGTTTCTGGAACAGAGAAAAAAACTGATCATGAACTCCTCCAGTGCAATATAATAAGGAGCAAAATAACATTATAGCTGAAGATATTCAACTACTACAAAGGAACGTCTTGAACCTCCTGAAATGTCAGTCTTAAAATCTGCTAGTTTCAGTACAGTATGCGCTTTCCAACCCAACGGTGTCCAGGGGGGTTTATTTGATACCATGGGCTGAGCCAAAGCCATTGATGGAAATATCCAGGAGAAAGCAAAGGTGGATAAACAGTTAGCATCATTCAAGTGGCTCCATGCTTGGGAATTTACTATAGTACCTACAGTACCTAAGGCAAGAATCTAATTGGATTTAAATGGGTTTTTAAAGCCATATAACATTTTGAGAGACCACAGATAAAAAGCAAGACGACTCACTAAAATATACTGAGTTTAAATAACAATTTCAAAAGTCTGCTGATAGATATGGAGTACTGCACATACCAGCAGAAGTGCTTGTACTTACCTTTAGGGGCTTTTAGAACTGCATGCTTTTCCAAATACCTGGCCATTCTAACAGGCAAAGCTTTGTTTGGCGTTACATACTTTGGGTAGTGTCTGAGCTTTACAGGTCCCTATAGATTTGGAGAAGAAGTTAGGAATACATACTTGTGTTAAGAATATATACTTGAAATTATTATTTTAAGCCAAAGTTTAGTTTCACTTTAAAAACTACAGTAAAGGTACCCTATTATATAGGATTGTGAGAAATCATTGCAAAAAAGCCTTTCTCAGTGGTGGCATCATAGATTAGCTGTCGATGGCACAACAACCTGTAGTATGTTACATAAGTTATGAAGATTACTTTTTGGCCTCAAAAAATCAGCTTGAGCGTGGAACTGAAAAATGAATAAGATCATGTTATAGAAAGGACTTTCATGAAGTAGAACTAATACATTTCTAAACTGTTCTAGATGGACAGATGTGATATGAATGTTTCTGCTAGTCTGATGATTTGATCACAAAGAATGCACAAAGAGAATAAGTGCAGCACTCAGCAAACACTTTGAAAATGAGTACTTATGAGATGTGACCTACATACTTAGGAATTCACTTACCGCATGAAGAGGATGGAAACTTTCTGAATGTGCTAAAATGTGATCTTTAATCAGTTTGCTATGACAGAATCCAAAGATTTTGTACTCATCTCATGTGCAGCATTTCTCTGGGAATACTGTATGTCTCAGTGCTATATGAACCTTGCTTTTTCTTACTCAGTCAAAGGGAACCCTAAACCATCCTCAGGCTATAAGTCAAACACAGTATGGTACCTGATAGCTTTGTTTTATCATCTATATTATGTAATATAATGGACATCCATATGTATTAGAGAGATTCTGAAATAAGTCTACATTTGGTTTTAAGAGTGCCTTAAGACATTTAGATTAGAAATATTTCTTACTACCACTTCTACTTATTTAAGTACAGCTATGGTCTACCGTTAAAAAAATAGGTGCTGCAGTACATATCTTTAAAGCAGTTGTATCATCAAAAATGTAAGTTTTACCTACAGGTAAGCCTATGATAAAGCCTACCTGTAGGTAAAATTAATATCTCCTAAACCTGTATGGTTTAGGAGATATACCCACTGTAAGCAGCCGCTGATGCCACGGCACATGCGCAGTGGTGTCCCAGAGAAGGCCCGGATCATAGCATCGGACCTTGCCAGAAAGTCCATCGTAAAGACGGGCTCCCGCACGCATGCGCGAGAGTGAGGTCTCGCGGCTCCGGTCACTCACAGAGCCAGAGCCGCGAACCCAGAAGGATCCACGGAGCGAAGATGGAAGCTCCCTCTTCGGTGACTGGGCAGACCTGTCGGAGCTTCGTTCTGAGGTAAGTATTTCATAATGAGCTAGAGCTCATTATGCCTTTGCCTTGCAGGTGTTTTTTTTTTTTTAAGTGAAGAGAGGATTAGCATGTGTACTTGCTATAACAATCCCAGTTTTATCCCACTGGCCAGTGATTGATGAAAGAAAAAAAAGAACCCATTGACAGGCAAAGTTGGGCCCCTAGAAGAAAGCATAACAGTTTCCAGCAGACAACAGATTAACTTGTGCAATGTTAGTCTCTTACCAGACTCAGGGCGCCCTCCTCTTGATCTTTATCTTTTTCAGCCCACAAGAGCTCAGTGAGGGGTCGGGCTAGATTTGCAAACCCTTTCACAAACCTCCTTTAGTAGAAACAGAGTCCCAGAAGTGATCTCAGCTCCTTCACATTTCGGCTTGGGGCAGGTGGTAATGGCTTCCATATTCTTGGGGTCAGTGGCCACTCTCTCAGCAGAGACAACATTCCCACAGTAAGTGACCAATGACTAACAGAACCGACACTTCTCAAGAGAAGATTTAAACCCTTCTTCATAAAGTTGCTTCAACTTTCTCCAAACGCTCCTCATGCTTTTCTAAAGTCCGTCCAAAAAAGATTATGTCTCAACACTTCAATAAGGTTCATGTATCCAACAGTTCGTTCCATCAAATGTTGTGATGTTTCAGGGGTTCCTGTTTGAGCTTGCTGCATCCGATTAAACTCAAAGAACCCCAACGGGCAGATGAAGAGGTTTTCTCTTGGTCATTAGGATTCAAGGGGATCTGATGGTACTTGCTTCTCAGGTCCCACATGCTGAATCGTTTGGCCTCCAGTCATTTGACCCCCGACATTGCAGAGTGTCTTCTTTTCAAGGAGTGGTGTACTGGTTTGGGATGGTTCTTTTATTGAGAGTGCAATAGTCAATGCACATTCTCAGTGATCCCTTTTTTTTTTCTCATCACCACAAGGTGGAGAACCATATGGGTTTCTGGATTCCCGTATCACTCCTAACTTTAACTCAGCAATCTGTTCTCTGAGGTCATCTAGGTCTGCTAATGGGATTCCTGCAGACAAATGCAAGTTGGGGCACTTGAAGAAAGCACAGCAGTTTGCAGCAGATAACATTATAACAGATTAACTTGTGTGATGTTAGTCTCTTACCAGACCCAGGACACTATATGCATGTCTGGTATCCTCAGACAGGGATAGAAATTGTTGTGAATGATGTCTATTTCAATCCTGATGAAAATGTCCATCCTTTCCCTTCTCACAAGCAAGGTGAGTAGTCTCTTTGCTTCTCCAGATTGTGGGCATTTATGGCAGTATTCTGCATAGCCAGCAGCCCAGTCTTTTTCCTACACATCTGTTTTTTTCAAGACAGTCCTCTACTCTTTCCTCACCAGCTTGCAGACCCCTTCTCCTTGATCTGTTGCATCAGCCAATCACATCCAGGATCACCTCAGACCCAGCCAAGATGGCTGAGCCCTGCACTAGAAACACTTTATAGACAAACATTGAAAAGTGGTGTCCTTAAAGATGGCTACTGAACTTCTGCACTAATGAATATTCAATTTACCCCTGCCCACACTGCAGAAAGATAATACAGCTGCAAACAAGTTAAGCAGCAGTTATCAGCTACAGTCCAGGTTACCTGTATCACAAGCCTATATTTTGCCAGTAAGAACTTGGCCACAGCTAGTCCAGCCCAATGCTTTTTGAATTGGAAGCACGCCTCTGTTGAAACTATCCAATTTCAAGCTGCAGGAGGAAGAAACAGAAGGAGGATTTAGCTCGGGCAGGGGAGGCAAAGGAAATTTTTTGTATAGTTTATGAGGCTCGTGAATCACATATTAACTGGATTTGGAACTTGTTTAGATGGGGGGCCTTTAGCTGCACTTTAAGGACATACTGTAGTTGTTATACTGCATTGATCTTGGAAATCACCTTTGATGTTTGTATTGCTTATGTTGCTCTTTGCTTAGCTACTTTAATTTTGGAAGATTACCATTGAACTTCACATAGCCTATGCAGCTCTGCTCTCTACTGTTTAATCATTTAAATATACCTGCCAATTCAGTGCTGATATTTTTTAACTTATATTGTTACATACTTGGCTGCACATTTTGCTGTTGTTGTTGAATTAAATATCATTAACGTCCGTAATACTGGACTAGAATAAGTACCAAGATTATGAAAGATTCATTGTGCAACTGTATTGTGGAAACATGTTTTTCTTACTGTATTAAGCACTTTTATGTATTTAACAAGCAAACCGAACCAGAACCTGATTATAGTGGGGGAGTATGAGAGCTAGGATTCACCCGGAGCAGTTTGTTTGACATTTATTTGAACACTGGGTGCTACATTACTATTTTTAAAACCACATTATTTTTCTATGTAAAGCATTTTTAAACAGACTATAGTATTGTTTACATATTTCAATCTTTTTATTAAAGTGATTGCAAAGGCAGAAGTTTTTTTTATCTTAATGCATTCTATGCATTAGGATAAAAAAAACCTTCTGTGTGCAGCAGCCTCCCCAGCACCCCCTAATACTTACCTGAGCCCCATCTCCATCCAGCGATGTGCACAAGTGCCTCAGCCGTCCGGGACTCTCCCTCCTGATTGGCTGAGACACAGCAGTAGCGCCACTGGCTCCTGCTGCTGTCAATCAAAGTCAGTTTTTAAGATGTATTGCAATATTTTATATAATTTGTATTAATAAAGATTTGTTAAATTTTACACTTTTCAGAAATACTTTTTACTTACTTGAGAGAATAATGACCCAGTACCGTTAAAGTCCCACTTTGAGGGTTTTTTCTTATATACATACAATTCAGGGATTTTGGTACCTCACTGGCTACTATTCTCATTTTGTTTTCAGCTCGGGTGCCCCCATAGAAAGCTGCTTGCTTTGGGGGCACTCGGCAGGAGGGAGGGGCCAAGAGAGCCGGCAGGGGACCCGAGAAGAGGAGGATCGGGCTGCTCTGTGCAAAACCATTGAACAGAGCAGGAAAGTATGATATGTTTGTTATTTTTAAAGAAAAAAAAACTAGACTTTAATATCACTTTGAGGTTTCAAGTAACAAACAAGCTCCCCTAGCAAGATAAAGATAACCAGCTGAATTTCGGTCTGTGTGTACCCAGCTTTAGGGTGTCTTAACTTTGGATGAAGGAGCAACATCGACACCTTCGGACAGCAGCATTATCATGAGGAGGGAGTAGTGTTAGCCTAGAAGATTTAGATGGACTAGACTAACAAATTAAAGCTGAACCCCACCTTTCGGGATAAAGGTTTTACATAAATGAATAAAGCTGATCATTGTACACACCCCTGTCAGTGGTAAATGTTTTTGTCTTAACCCTATAACTGCTGCTGAGTGGTAACTTTAGATGATATGTGATGTGCTTTCCAGGTGTTTATCTACAATAATGATATATACTATCAAGAGTCGGCTTTAGGTCCAATGCTACGACTTACTTCATCGGGGGATTCAGAGAATGTGCTGAATGGTATCGGTGACTGGACTTATCAAGGTCAGTCTATATTACATCCACAGCTACTAAGATTATTGCTTGATAAATCATCAGAATTATCCCCGTTTTGCCTCCTAAAGCCCAAGAATTCGTATGAGCACCTTCAATATAATTATAGAATTTCAGTATGGTAAAACTGTTACATTCTATTATGTTGTCTACACTAAACCTGTCATTACTGTGAACAGTATATGTACTAGATATGTGCGGTTCATTTAGTTCAGAATATATATTCAGACAAATGTTTCATTATTCGAAGATTCGGACATATCCGAATACCCAAACTACAGTATAAACGACGAATGACGAAAAGTAATTCGTCCGAATTTCCAAAATTCTAATTGAATTTTACATCAAATTCCATTTGAATTTGAACTGTAAACATATTTCTGAAATCAAAGCCTGTGTATGTTATTAGAGTACCATTTCGAAATAATGCTGTTTTTGTTAAGCCAGGTGATTTAACCACTTCACCTCCGGAAGGATTTCCCAGTTTAGGACCAGAGCACTTTTTGCGATTCAGCACTGCGTCGCTTTAACTGACAATTGCGCAGTCGTGCGACGTTGTACCCAAACAAAATTTGCGTCCTTTTTTTCCCACAAATAGAGCTTTCTTTTGGTGGTATTTGATCCCCTCTGCGTCATTTCTGATTGCCGCTATAAACAAAAGAAGAGCGTCCATTTTGCAAAAAAATCCAAATTTCTTACTTTTTGCTAAAATTCAAATCCAAAAAAAAAATTAAAAAAACATTTTTTTTCACCGGTTTTGGCCGATTTATATTCTTCCTCATATTTGTGATAAAAAAAATCGCAATCTGCGTTTATTGATTGGTTTGCGCAAAAGTGGCCGCTTTTACGGATGATGAGAATTCATTTCTGGGTTTTTTTTTATTTTTTTATTTTTTACTAGTAATGGCGGCGATCTGCGATTTTTAGTGGTACTGCGATATTGCAGCGGACATGTTGGACATTTTTCACACTTTTTTGGGACCAATGACATTTATTCAGCAATCAGAAATTTAAATGTCCACTGATTACTGTATAAATGTCATTGGCAGTGAAGGGGTTAACCTGCAGGGGGGATCTAGGGGTTAACTGTGTTCCCTGGGTGTGTCCTAACTGTGGGGGGGGTTGAGCTACCATGGGCATGAGAGATCTAACTGATCCCAGTGACAGGGATCAGTAGATCTCCCATGCCCGCACTGTCAGAATGGGGAACCGCCATGTTTACATTGGCGGTTCCCCGTTCTTTGCCTGTGGCCGCTCATCGCGGCTCGCCGGCAGACATCGGGTCCGCCCGAGCCGCGGGCACACTTCTCAGGAGTGCGGCGGGCGCGCGCGTCCCCTAGCGGCCATTCGCAGATCGCCTTCTTTTTACGGCGATTCACGAACAGCATTCACACTGCCGCCGTGAATACACGGCAGGCAGTGGGGAAGTGGTTAAAGAGTCATTGTAATCATTTGATGGAGATATTTTTTTTGTTTGTTCACTTTGCCACATTCAAATCGAAAAAAATCTAAAATTTTCTAATCAACCAGCTCGAAATTTATCAATTCAATCGTGAATCAAAAAAATCAGTGAAAATTCGAAAAAGACATAAAACGAATTCCGACTACGCATCCCGAATATGAATTGAACAAATCGACCAAATTTTATGAAACTAAATAACTAGATTAACGAATCTAAACCAAACAAAATACATTTTTCGTCATGCACATGTCTAATATGTACCTAGGTTTGCACTGTATGTATCCATGCATGTATCTGCTATCACCCAAAAAGAACTAAGAAACATTATTTTTTGTTCCATGAATTATATATTAAGCTTTTTATTTAACTAGACATATATTTATATCAAAGACCAGTAACTTCCAGGCTGAATAATTCAAAGCAGATACTCTTCCCTAATCCCGTTCTCTAGTTGATATGGCTCTGTACAGAGTATTTATTAGACAGTCCTACATGTGAAGGGATATTGGTGGGCTGTTTTACTAGAAATACTTTATGAACCATTTGCCATGGAAGTACCCATTTTTAAAATAAGTATTTAATATAAGTAATGAAAATGAGGTACAAGGTCGGTTATCTTTATATAAAACCCTTCCCACCAATGTACAAATAAGCATATATGTGGCTTCACAGAAGCTAAGTGTTTGTGTATTTTGAATATGAATAATAAAAGCATTTAGTAAATTAGTATCGGTGTCAGTTAGTGTCAGTATGTTTTAGGTAGGTCAAAAAAAAGCAAACTGCGTACTGTTGTTTCTGAGAAGGTAGGTACACACAAAAAATAACATACACATTTGGTATCGCTGCAATCATAAGGATCAGGAGAATTTGTTTGGCTTTTTTTGACTGTAGGTTATGGTATTAGCAAGAAATTAACAGTTAGGGCACTTTCACACTGGGGGGCAGTGGGACGTTAGCGGTAAACTCCCGCTAGTTTCAGCAGGGATTTAACGCTGTTATATCGGCGCTATGGCGGCGGGAGTGGTGCGCTTTTAACCCCCCACAAGGGGTTAAAACTGCCAGCACTCCACTCTTCTGAGGCGGTGTGCAGCCTCTTCGGAAGCGCTGCCCCATTGTTTTCAATGGGCAGGGGTGGCAGAGGAGCGGTATATCACCGTTCACCGCACCCCCCTAAAGATGCTGCTTGCAGGACTTTTTGTAAGGTCCTGCAAGTGCACCGCTCCAGTGTGAAAGCACTCCGGTTTCACATTGGGGTGGATGGGGAGGGATTTTTGAGGCGCTTTCCAGGCGCTATTTTTAGCTAAATAGCGCCTGTAAAGCACCTCAGTGTGAAAGGGGTCTTAAATTTAAAATTTAAAAAAAAAATTCTACTATTCTGTGCCAGATTTTCTTTGATGATAATAAAAAAAAAAAATCAGGAGATATCCATTGTTATTTACCACCAAATGAAGACCCAATTTGTCCCAACCTGGATACACTGAGTAGTTGCAATGATATGAACAGTTTTACTAAAGCTTGGTGCACACTACTAGTTTTTTTTTCATTTAACCTAGCAGGGCTGAATGAGAAAAAAACATGACAGCTCAGGAGGAACCGCTGTACTACTATGCACAGGCCCGGTGCAAGGATTTTTGTCCACACAGGCGAAAGTGCATTTTGGTCCCCCCCTCATCCTACAACCACCCTCTTTCCCCTCCACAATACATCCCCCCACCCTCATATGATAACTCATCTACGGCTAACCACACACTATACAATCTGATTGTACAATCCTCTTAGATTTATTAACTCCAGCTAACACTTTAACCGGTTACAGCAACAGTTTTTTTTTCCTTTTGGGATAAAGGTTTTACATAAATAAAAGCCGATCATTCTAAGCACCCTGTTGGTGGTAAAGGGTTTATCTCTTTCCTCTAACTGCTACATCTGCAGGATAGGTTGTTCTGTTAAATAAACAACAGAGTCAACAGAGAGCAGTATACAGGGCCACCAGAGAGCACTATACAGGGCCACCAGAGAGCAGTATACAGGGCCACCAGAGAGCAGTATACAGGGCCACCAGAGAGCAGTATACAGAGCCACCAGAGAGCAGTATACAGGGCCACCAGAGAGCAGTATACAGAGCCACCAGAGAGCAGTATACAGAGCCACCAGAGAGCAGTATACAGGGCCACCAGAGAGCAGTATACAGAGCCACCAGAGTGCAGTATACAGAGCCACCAGAGAGCAGTATACAGAGCCACCAGAGAGCAGTATACAGGGCCACCAGTGAGCAGTATACAGGGCCACCAGAGCAGTATACAGGGCCACCATAGCAGTATACAGGGCCACCAGTGAGCAGTATACAGGGCCACCAGTGAGCAGTATACAGGGCCACCAGGGAGCAGTATACAGGGCCAACAGAGCAGTATACAGGGCCACCAGAGCAGTATACTACTACCCCCCACCCAGCCACCCCCACCTCCGGCCGTCCTGACACCACACACCCCCGACACTTACTGTGTGTAGAGCGGCGGTGTGTGGAGAGGGTGGATGGAGGTTCTGATCCTCGGGTTTCCTCTTCTTTGCCAAAGTGCCTAGGCATCCAATAGGATCTTGGAAATAGAATAGGATCTATTCTTGGAAAGATGAGCCTATCTATCTTTGACCTCTGGTGAGCCCCCAATGTGTGCACACGCATGTGGTGATCGATTGGTGAAGGATACGCTATCAAAAACAGCATAGCTGCACAATTTAAGGAGGATTTATCTCTGCACTTTATTCAATGTTGCACAATTGATTTTTTTTGCACATCCACCTTGGTTTTTGCATTTAAGTGATTGAAGGTGAAGGACTCAGCTTTGAAGCAAGTTGGCTGTTTGATTCAAGGAGGACATACCTTTGCACTTCATTGAGGATTGCACTTTTGAGACTTTTTTGCGCTAGCACTTTGTTTATAATTTTTGCACCAAATTGTTTTGCACAATATATATCCAGCTTTAGCGCTGCTTTCACTATCACGGATATAGCTGACTTTTGGAGTCATCCAATAGGATCGCCTGGTGCTTTGGGCAATCAGGAAAAAGATCTCATTGTAGCTAGGTGAGGGGTGCCTGGGTTTGGCGCCCCCCCCCCCTGGCCTGGCACCGTAAGGCAGCTGCCTAAGCTGCCTTATGGTGGCGCGGGCCCTGACTATGCAATGTTAGTACAGCGATCTCCCTTGCTGTGCTATTGTGTTCTGACAGGGGGGCGCCCCCCCCCCCCCCAGCCAGAACACTCTAGCCAATGACTGACAGCGCTGATCAGGAAACGATCAGCAGACCTTTTTCAGTAATGTACCTTCGACAGAATCCGGCCAAACCTTTCCTTTGGACCAGCTGCAGTACACACGGGTCGAATGTAGGTCGGTTTCTATTGAACCGGCCGATGCCACTCAAAATTTGGCTCATGTGTACTAAGCTTAACCAACATGTTTTACCCTTCACTACTCCATTCAAGGAGTTAGTTTTGGCTATACACACATAGTAATGCATAGTGAACACGATGAGAAAATGGGCCAAAAAATGCCGCTTTTGGAGTAATCATCCGATAGTCTGCTCATTCGATATTCTGGGAGCCGATCACAACAGTTAATGCGAAACCGCCCAAAGGGACAAGCATGAAACATTTTCTCATATGGAAAGAATACATTACATTACAATACAATACAATTCAATACACCATCGTGGGAAGTTGCATTCTGTCTTACGAGAATTTTAGTAACTCTAGTAACCTATTCGTTTTTGATATAAGACTAGCATGCAAAAAAAAGAAAAAAAGGACGATTGTTCGTCCGATATTCTCATCGTGTGTACCAGGCATAAGTGTAAGTAGTTTTTTAATCAAACATGAAACAATGATCTCTTATTGTCTTAAAAAATGTATATGTGATCGAACATGAATGAATTTCCAGTTTCTTACATTCTGTCTCAAATCCATTTCCTGTCACTTGCTACTTATTGTAGGATTTGGAGTCTTGTAAGTCTACATCTATGCTTTACTGTACATACAGTCATGGCCGAAATTGTTGGCACCCCAGAAATTTTTCCAGAAAATCAAGTATTTCTCACAGAAAAGTATTGCAGTAACACATGTTTTGCTATATACATGTTTATTCCCTTTGTGTGTATTGGAACAAAACAAAAAAAGGGAGGTAAAAAAGCTAATTGGGCATAAAACTCCAAAAATGGGCTGGACAAAATTATTGGCACCCTTTCAAAATTGTGGATAAATAAGATTGTTTCAAGCATGTGATGCTCCTTTAAACTCACCTGGGGCAAGTAACAGGTGTGGGCAATATAAAAATCACACCTGAAAGCAGATAAAAAGGAGAGAAGTTCACTTAAGCCTCGTACACACTGGACGACGATCGCATTCAACACGTCGTACTCATGACCGTTGTATGCGAAATCGATCGTTTGTGTGCGCGCTTTCAACAGTCGAACATACGACGGTCGTACATGGGAGTTGTATGGGCAGACTACAAAACTTGGTCGTACCAACAAGCTCGCATACGAGCATGTATCGTGTGTAGAGCAGTTGGGTACAACAAGTTGTATTGTGCTAAACACGCATGCGCATTTCAACTAACACGAAATTAGATGAAGGAGCCCAAAGGGAGACGCTACGATACCAGCACTTCCTCATTATACGCTCGTTCGCGTCATCACGTTCGCCCGGCCGCAAGTTGTATGTACGACCGTCGGGTGCACGTCAGTATGCTATTTACATTATGCAACATACGATTTGCGACGATCGTACGTACAATCGTTGTCCCCTGTGTACGGGGCATTAGTCTTTGCATTGTGTGTCTGTGTGTGCCACACTAAGCATGGACAACAGAAAGAGGGAGAGAGAACTGTCTGAGGACTTATAACCGTGAGATTGTTGATATTTTTCCACAATTTTGGTTCTTAAGTCCATCTCCAGAGATCTAGATTTGCCTTTGTCCACAGTGCGCAACATTTTCAAGATGTTTGCAACCCATGGTACTGTAGCTAATCTCTCTGGGCGTGGACGGAAGAGAAAAATTGATGAAAGGTTGCAATGCAGGATAGTCCGGATGGTGGATAAGCAGCCCCAAACAAGTTCCAAAGAAATTCAAGCTGTCCTGCAGGCTCAGGGAGCATCAGTGTCAGTGGAACTATCCGTCGACATTTAAATGAAATGAAACTCTATGGCAGGAGACTCAGGAGGACCCCACTGCTGACACAGAGACATAAAAAAGCAAGACTACAGTTTGCCAAAATGTACTTGAGTAAGCCAAAATCCTTCTCGGAAAATGTCTTGTGGACAGATGAGACCAAGATAGAGCTTTTTGGTAAGGCACATCATTCTACTGTTTACCAAAAACAGAATGAGGCCTACAAAGAAAAGAACACAGTACCTACAGTGAAATATGGTGGAGGTTCAATTATGTTTTGGGGTTGTTTTGCTGCCTCTGGCACTGGGTGCCTTGAATGTGTGCAAGGCATCATGAAATCTGAGGATTACCAAAGGATTTTGGGTCGCACTGTAGAGCCCAGTGTCAGAAAGCTGGTTTTGCGTCCGAGATCTTGGGTCTTCCAGCAGGACAATGACCCCAAACATACGTAAAAAAGCACCCAGAAATCGATGGCAACAAAGCGCTGGAGAGTTCTGAATTGGCCAGCATTGAGTCCAGATCTAAATCCCATTGAACACCTGTGGAGAGATCTTAAAATTGCTGTTGGGAAAAGGCACCCTTCCAATAAGAGAGACCTGGAGCAGTTTGCAAAGGAAGAGTGGTCCAAAATTCCGGATGAGAAGTGTAAGAATCTTATTGATGGTTATAGGAAGCAACTGATTTCAGTTATTTTTTCCCAAGGGTGTGCAACCAAATATTCAGTTAAGGGTGCCAATAATTTTGTCTAGCCCATTTTTGGAGTTTTGTCTGACATTATGTCCAATTTGCTTTTTTTCCTCCCTTTTTTTGTTTTGTTCCATTACACACAAAGGGAATAAACATGTGTATAGCAAAACATGTGTTACTGCAATACTTTTCTGTGAGAAATACTTGATTTTCTGGAAAATTTTCTGGGGTGCCAACAATTTCGGCCATGACTGTATTCTCTTTGCCATTAATATGGGGAATAATGGTTTAGTGGTGGTGCTTTAGTGGATGTTTATCTATTTGTTACTATTACATTTTATATAATAAAGCATTATTTTTTACCATACTACACATTGGCCCTTGTGTAACCTTTGTGACCATACAGTATCTGTGGCTATTATTTTTTTGTGAGTATTAATAAGATATTTTTAAATATAAATTTGACCTGAATTTTCTTTGCTTTTCAGAGGAAGTGCTGCATAGTTATGCCACTCATTGGTGGTCTCCTGATGGGGCTAGGTTAGCCTATCTTTCTATCAACACTAGCCGCGTCCCTAACATGGAGCTACCACACTTTGTGGGCGCAGACTACCCAGTCAGTACACGTTATGCCTACCCAAAGGTAATTATTTCACTATATTTAATGTACTGTAGGCCTTATTATTTTCTATAGAACTTGTAGAGAATGATTCTTTTATTTTTATGTACCAGTTACTTGGTATAAGAAAAGTGAGTCAAATGCTGGCCTGGCATAGACATACAGTAGATGTCTAAGGCAGGAACCAAGTCACTTTGTGGTGTCCTGCCTCAGATAAAAAAAAGCAGTATTTTGCCATTGCAAAAAAAAAGTACCTGCGCTACTTGCAATGCATGACCCCTTAGCACACAGAACATTTAAATCTGTGCATTATAGTGCACTATAGAACAGGTCTGCTTTTTCTTACTGTATATGTGCATTGGGGTGCATTTAACATAAAGGGCAACTCACATATTTACTGAAAATTTGTAAAGTTTATGTTTACTCAAAAACATATGCAGCTGATCTCTGTAATGCATGCACATTGCTTTATTTTAAAAGACCCTGCAAGTACAGAGAAATACCTGTTGATGTGCCAGCAATGCACCCAGCTCCTTTGCCCTATTGTGGGTTACCAACACACAGCATTTTTGTGAACTATGCAATGTCAGTCCTACGCAGTGTTTTTTGCTAAGCTACTCAACCACTCCCATCCTCAGATCTCTACAACATAAAAGATTCTGTAGTCTCAAATAGAAACTAAGAGGGCTCTTTCAGAAACCCAAGAACTGTGCAGGGGACACATGATGGCTCTGAATTTCTGACAAGATCAACAGATTTTTTGCACTTATCAAGTATAACAGAATTCTTATAGTAAACAGACCAAAAGGAGCAAATAAGAGAAGTTAATTTCTTTGGTTTTCATACACTTTTAAAGCCCCAGTCCCCTCCCAAGCACCCTCAGTACACTAACCTGTAGCCAACCTACCCAGGGGGCACACAGGACTATACTTAGAGTGATGACCTCCGGAACCCTCTACAGCCTGGCCTATAAAAAACAAAATAGTGCCAGGCTACCCGTGCCTGCTTTCTAATGTCCCAGAGACTTCATTGAAATGGTGAGCTTGCAGTACAAATACCTTCTATTCAAGTCTATGAGATGTTAGTTGGCTGGCAGGTAGTCCCTCACTAGATTTCTGGCAGCTACTGTAGGCTATAGAGCAGGCCTCACTAAATGGCAAAGTCATGCCTACTTCTTGCCTGGATGCTTTCTTTCTTACCTGGCAGCCATATAGGTCCCTAGAGGTCATCCTCTCCTAATGGCAGAGGACAGGAGAAGTGACAGGCTGGGAGGTCTTCGGGCAGGAGCTGCAAATGGGTGATTGGTTGCTAGGACACTGGGCAGTCCTAGCAACCAATCACCAACATGTTAACAAGAAAAGTTTGGCAGCTCCCACCCTTTGCTCAGACCTGCCTTGTGTAAGGTTGGACTGTGTGTGTCCCTACAAACGCTGCTGTGAAAGGGTAGGAGGGGTGAGGAAAATGTTATGAAGAGGAGGTGAATGGGTCTAAGGACACTGCTATGAAGGGAGGTGAAGGGGACTAGGGACACTGCTGTGAAGGGAGGTGAAGGAGGCTAAGGACACTGCTATGAAGGGAGATGAAGGGGCTAAGGACAGTGCTATGAAGGAAGGTGAAGGGGGCTAAGGACAGTGCTATAAAGGGAGGTGAAGGGGGCTAAGGACACTGCTATGAAGGGAGGGGAAGGGGGCTAAGGACACTGCTATGGAGGGAGGTGTAGGAGGCTAAGGGCACTGTTATGAAGGGGGGCTAAGGACACTGCTATGAAAGGTGGTGAAGGGGGCTAAGGACACTGCTATGAAGGGCGATGAAGGGGGCTAAGGACACTGCTACAAAGGGATGTGAATGGGGCTAAGGACACTGCTATGAAAGGGGGCTATGGACACTGCTATGAAGGGATGTGAAGGGGGCTAAGGACACTGCTATGAAAGGAGGTGAAGGGGCAAAGGACACTGCTATGAAGGTGGGTGAAGGGGGCTAAGGACACTGCTATGAAGGGCAATGAAGGCGGCTAAGGACACTGCTACAAAGGGATGTGAATGGGGCTATGGACACTGCTATGAAAGGGGGCTATGGACACTGCTATGAATGGAGGTGAAGGGGGCTAAGGACACTGCAATGAAAGGAGGTGAAGGGGGCAAAGGACACTGCTATGAAGGTGGGTGAAGGGGGCTAAGGACACTGCTATGAATCACAGGAATCGGGGGAAGTGGAGGTAAGTATCGTCACAGGTATCGGGGGAAAGTATCGTCACAGGTATCGGGGTAAGTGTAGGGAAACATCGTCACAGGAATCGGCGGAAGTAACGGGAAGTATCGTCACAGGAATCGGGGGAAGTGGGTGGAAGTATCGTCACAGGAAACGGGG
>BLSH010458577.1:558310-572726 GCA_018402905.1 Glandirana rugosa | reverse complement strand
TAAGAACACTTCTATAAAGGGGGCTACAGACACTGCTATGAAAGGAGGATGAAGGGGGCTAAGGACACTGCTATGAAGGGGGCTACGGAAACTGCTATGAAGGGAGGCGAAGGGCACTAAGGACACTGCTATGAAGGAGAGACTTTATCATAAAGGGGGGGTACAGTGATGTAGGGTGGACCTGTGACGTAAAGCGGGGGAAACTGTGATATGGGGCAAAACAGTGATCTAAAGGGGGCCTGTGATGTGGTGGGGGAAAACTATAATACAAAGGGGGGATTGTGACGTAAAGAGGGGGAATGGAATTTTGAGGGTCAACTGTGATGTGAAGGCAGACTTTGATGTGAAAGGGGGACTGAGGACACTGATATAAAGGCGGAGGCTGTGATGTAAAGTGGGGGGGGGGGGGCTGTGATGTGCAGGGGCGACTAAGGACACTGATGTAAGAAGGGGACTGTGATAGAAATATGAGGGGGGGTTGTGATGTGATGGATCTGAGTCATCGCACAAACATGCGATTTGGACCTCTGCTGGAAGAGCATTTTACTGACCAGACCTCCATGAATTTTAATACAATACCTTTGCTATAGAGAGTGAGAGAGAGAGAGACAGGGCCACGGTCTATCAGAAGATGAAAGTCGGGATTTGGAAAAGGGGAAGGGGAAGGCACTATTTAGTGTACTGAGGGGGCTAAGGGAGGGGTTTGGAGGACTTTTATTTAATGATTGCTGCAAGAAATGCATGTCATTCAAGAATAACTGGTGGAAATCATAGGACCATCAAACTACCTAGGGGCTTGCTTGTA
The DNA here is from genome assembly GCA_018402905.1 of Glandirana rugosa. NCBI lineage: Eukaryota > Metazoa > Chordata > Amphibia > Anura > Ranidae > Glandirana > Glandirana rugosa. The sequence continues at coordinate 571,921 of BLSH010458577.1, read as the reverse complement.
CTTTTGATCTTTGGAAGTGCTGATGGCTCTCTTTTGTATGTATGGCAAAAATGGAACCAATTTATCACTATGTGTGGACCACATCCACCAGACTTGTGAAGAAGATCCCAGCAGTCTTCGTTGCTCATTCAGTACAAGAGAAGCTGGGCGCTTGCTCCAGTACCCATCTGCTGAGACTGGCAGGTTTTTCTCATCTCTCCATAGTAGGAATGCCTCTTAATAGCCTTCAGTGAATGTCTTTGCTCAAACAGAAACCGATACCTGATCCTTCCAAAATTGATGGGGAGCTAAAGTCCATGGGCACCTTGATACCATTTATTCTTTCGTTATACGTTTGGGCTTATTAATATTCTATGAGTTCTAGCTGTGGTTTCTTATCTGTGCACTAATATCTCTTGCGTTCTCGTCCTCGGAGAGGCTATTGCACATCTTGTTTAGCTGGGCTAAAGCAGTACGAGGTGTGTAGAGCATGCTAATTAATCAGCTAGTGATTGTTAATTCAGTCATTAGCATATAGATTTGCAAATAAACTTTATTACAAGCTCTGCGCACTTCTGGCAGTAGCTTCTCTAGACGTTATAAATGTCACTTTCATGTATCGACTTGTAAAATACCTACTTAACCGCTGAAGAAGAAATTAATTAACTATGGAAATGCCTGCTATGTCTTATCTTAATTTTTTTAGCGCTTTTGGAGGTTTACAGAAAATGAATTTCAAAAGTAATTCTATATAAAAATTATTTTTTTAACCACTTCAGCCCCGGAAGGATTTCACACTTTAGGACCAGAGCACTTTTTGCGATTCGGCGCTGCGTCGCTTTAACTAACAATTGCGCGGTCGTGCGACGTTGTACCCAAACGAAATTTGCGTCCTTTTTTTCCCACAAATAGAGCTTTCTTTTGGTGGTATTTGATCACCGCTGCGTCATTTCTGATTGCCACTATAAACAAAAGAAGAGCGACAATTTTGCAAACAAAAACAAATTTCTTACTTTTTGCTTAAATACAAATCCAAAAAAAAACATTTTTTTCAACGGTTTTGGGCGATTTTATATTCTTCCTCATATTTGTGATAAAAAAAACTGCAATTGGTGTTTATTGATTGGTTTGCGCAAAAGTTGCCGTGTTTATGGATGATGAGAATTCATTTTTGGGGTTTTTATTTTATTTTTTTTTTTTTACTAGTAATGGCGGCGATCTGCGATTATTTTTAGTGGTACAGCGATATTGGGACGGACATGTCGGACCATTTTGACACTTTTTTGGGACCATTGGCATTTATACAGCGATCAGTGCTATAAAAATGCACTGATTACTGTGTAAATGCCATTGGCAGTGAAGGGGTTAACCTGCAGGGGGCGCTCTAAGGGTTAACAGTGTTCCCTGGGCGTGTTCTAACTGTATGGGGACTGCCCTAGCAGGGGAAGGGGAGTGATCACAGCTTCCATATAGAGGAAGGCTGTGATCACAGCACTTTCCCATCTCACAGAACGGAGATCCGTGTTTACATACACGGCATCGCGGGTAGCCGGCGGAGATCGAGTCCGCCGCACCCACTCCCTGGCCCCGTCCGGACACAGAGAGCGCGCACGCTCACAGTGTACGATCTCGCAGCCGCCGTCATATGACGGTGGTTTGCGATATCGAACCACCTTGCCGCCGTCAACCTGCGGTTGGCGGTCGGCAAGTGGTTAAAGAAGCTTTCTGGGAATGTGTGTTTATTAGAGGAGCAATCTCAGAGGAGATTGGTAAAAAGAAGTAGAAATTGCAGTTCAATGTTTCTAAATGTAAAATAATGCACCTAGGGAAAAATAATCCCGTGACAGAGTACAACAAGGGTACCCAACAGAGTGACAGATGAACCATATCTACCAGCCACCCCTAAGGGGGCCATTGGCTACACATGCTTGGGAGAAAAATACTGTACATCTATACTCAAACAAAAAAAAGTTAAAAAAAAACATGTATACATTTTAAAAAATAGGTCAGACTTGATGGACCACTTGGTCTTTTTTCTTCCATCACCTTTCTTATGTTTCTATTGTATTGTATTTAGTGCCCACTGGCAACAAAAGTGAGTACACCCCTAAGTAAAAATGTATACATTGGGCCGAAAGTGTCAATATTTTGTGTGGCCACCATTATTTTCCAGCACTGCCTTAACCCTCTTGGGCATGGAGTTCACCAGAGCTTCACAGGCTGCCACTGCAGTTCTCTTCCACTACTCCATGAAGACATCACGGAGCTGGTGAATGTAAGAGACCTTGTGCTCCTCCACCTTCCGTTTGAGGATGCCCCACAGATGCTCAATAGGGTCTAGGTCTGGAAACATGCTTGGCTGGTCCATCACCTTTACCCTCAGCTTCTTTAGCAAGACAGTGGTCGTCTTGGAGGAGTGTTTGGGGTTCTTATCATGATGGAATACTGCCCTCCGAAGGGAGGGGATCATACTCTGCTTCAGTATGTCACAGTACATGTTGGTATTCATGGTTCCCTCAATGAAATGTAGCTCCCTAGTGCCGGCAGCACTCATGCAGCCCCAGACCATGAAACTCCCACCACCATGCTTGACTGTAGACAAGACACACTTGTCTTTGTAAACCTCAGCTGGTTGCCGCCACACACCCTTGACATCATCTGAACCTAATAAGTTTATCTTGGTCTCATCAGACCACAGGACATGGTTCCAGTAATCCATGTCCTTAGCCTTCTTGTCTTCAGCAAACTGTTTGCAGGCACTCTTGTGCATCATCTTTAGAAGAGGCTTCCTTCTGGGACGACAGCCATGCAGACCAATTTGATGCAGTGTGCAGCGTATGGTCTGAGCATTGACAGGCTGACCCCCCACCCCTTCAACCTCTGCAGCAATGCTGGCATCACTCATACATCTATTTCCCAAAGACAACCTCTGGATATGCTGAGCATGTGCACTCAACTTATTTGGTCGGCCATGGCGAGGCCTGTTCTTAGTGGAACCTGTCCTGTTAAACTGCTGTATGGTCTTGGCCACCATGCTGCAGCTCAGTTTCAGTGTCTTGGCAATCTTCTTATAGCCTATGCCATCTTTATGTAGAGCAACAATTCTTTTTTCAGATCCTCAAAGAGTTCTTTGCCATGAGGTGCCATGTTGAACTTCCAGTGACCAGAATGAGAGAGTGAGAGCAATAACACCAAATTTAACACACCTGCTCCACATTCACACCTGAGATCATGTAATACTAACAAGTCACATGACACCGGGGAGGGAAAATGGCTAATCGGGCCCAATTTGGACATTTTCATTTAGGGGTGTACTCACTTTTGTTGCCAGCGTTTTAGACATTAATGGCTGTGTGTTGAGTTATTTACACTATTATACAAGCTGTACACTCACTAATTTACATTGTGGCAAAATGTCATTTCTTCAGTGTTGTCACATGAAAACATATAATAAAATATTTACAAAAATGTGAGGGGTGTACTCACTTTTGTGAGATACTGTATCTAAGCTGGCCATACACGGATTGAAATTTGGTCAGTTTAACGGGGACCAGCCAAATTTTGGTCCATCAATAGCCATTCCCATTCGAGAGGAGTTGATCTAGTGAACTGTCTGTATATTTTCGCTCAATCAGTACTTGCAGCCAATTGGCTGCTGCGCTGATCAGTGTATTCTGGCAGCAGAGAAGTCCCACTGCCAGAAAACAATAGCGCACCTGGGGCATCCACCCCCATCCACCTTGAATGTATGGATGGAGGAGTGCAATTTGTTTTTTTGATCAGTCAGTCAATGGCCAGAATAAGATATAAATGCACAACATGACTAAGGCTGGCCATAGATGGATTTTTTTTTAAAGCCCACCAGCTGATGAAAAGAAAACAAATGTATTCCTCCATCCACATTTGAGATGGATGGGGAAATCCTTCCTGCTGCGATATTCTATTCTGCCAGCGGGGCTCCTCCACTACCAGCATACAATGATCAGCCCTGCATCCAACTGACTGCAAATGCTGTTCCAGCATAAATATATCGACAGTCCCATTTGGGAGGAGTACATCCCTAGATCAACTCCTCTCGAGATAGATGGGTCAAAATTCTGCTGGTCCCTTCTGAACTCGCCAAATTTCAATCCATGTAAGGCCAGCTTAAGGCAAAAGCTGAGAGACATTTGGATTACCAATTCTTTGAATTTCTTTGCATGCATTAAGACTAGGCAAGGTTTGGTACTCGCAGCAGACCCCTGTGATCAAGGGGATGCGGGACTGGCTCCCTTGCAGCAGCAGGGATTTATTTGTTTTACATGCCAATCTGAAAATGCTGATTGTCTGGCTGTCTCTGGCTTCAGTACTTTAAGTAACTGCCTGGAACAAGCATACAAGAAAAAGTAGTTAGAGTCAAGTCAGAACTCCTAGTTTTGCATAGCTTCTCTAGATCAGTGACTCAGAAAATGTAATAGAGGAACCCTCATCAGGATTGTTTTGTGTGCTTGTTTTTGCATATGCTCATTTAAAGACCTTTACTATTTTACAGGCCGGACAGCCCATTCCTGTAGTGAAAGTATACATTGTCAATCTTTATGGTCCATCACACACTGTGGAGATCCTTCGCCCCGACTCTTTTGATTACAGGTAAACCAGACCAGTACCTAGATATCATTTATTTCCATACAATCTGGATGGATAAATAATATGCTTATACACTAATTTCAAAGTGCATTTTTTACTTGTGCCTGTGCAGCACATAGTGTGTATAACTGTGGCATAAAATACCCAATCGCATTGTACTGCAGTGACTTCATGCAATATATTTCTATACGATGATGAAGAGTTGACAAGATCATTCTATTATATTGATGTATGCATAGACATTGATGTTTATGTTCCCCACTGCTTCACTGAATTATAATATGCTTGACAGGAGGTGCCTTTTTCCAGGTAAGCTGAATTTATCTTGAGCTCTGAGAAAGTAATTTCTTAAGAGAGCTCTGAGGTTGCATTTTCTCTCTATGTAGCTGTGTGTCATTTGCATGTGCAAATACATTACTGTTTGTTGTTCTAATATAAATAATCACCTAGTTTATATTAGCTTGCTTTACAGGTTTTCCTGGCATTACATTTTTCAGTTCATCTTTCATTGCTAAGTATAATGTGAAAGTTGCTGTGTAGTTGAATTAACAACATTATTTATTTCTAGTATTTTGTAGCACTGGTATATTCTGCTTTTTTCAGTCCCTAGAACACGCCCAATCTGCGCCCTTTGGCAGTTTTTTTGCAGTCATCTGGGCTCTGCAGATATTGGGGTTGATTTACTAAAGGCAAATAGACTGTGCACTTTGCAAAGTGCAGTTGCATTCTGCAAGAAAAGTTGCTTCACAGTTTAGTAAATAAGGAGGAGCTCTGCTGACTTCCATCATCCAATCATGTGCAAGCAAAAATGCTTTTTTTAAAAAAAAATTTCCTTGCATGTGATTGGGTATTCTTTGCAAAGTAAAGCTTTACCTCATTTACCCCCCTTGCAGAGTGCAACTGCACTTTACAAAGTACGCAGTCTATTTGCCTTATATCCTCAGTCTCTGACCCACTCTTGTAACATGTCTGCAGTCTCTGACCATCTCCTGTACCATTCCTGCAGTCTGACCATTTTTTATATCATTTCTTCAGTCTTTGACCATCTCTCGTATCAGATTGGCAGCCTCTGACCGTCTCTTGTGTCATATCTGTAGTCTCTGACCGTCTCTTGTGTCATATCTGTAGTTTCTGACCATCTCTTGTGTTATATCCATAGTCTCTGACCATCTCTCCCATCCTGCCCACAGTCTGACCATTTCCTGTAATATGTTAACAATCTCGGACAATCTCCTTTATCATACCCGTAGACTTTGACTGTTGTGCGTCAGCTGTCTCTGACACTGAGTATTCACCAAATTGTATGTTTGGCCCATTGGTGATGTTGAGAGCCACACTTGAGGCCACCTCATATCAAGAAAATTGACCACTACTAACTTAATGCTATGTGAATAAGACGAAGCTCTGTCCACTGACAATATTCAATCATATGATGGCAAAAATATTTTTTTGTTTAATGTCCCTCACATGTTTGGGTACTCACAGGTTCACTCTATTGCCTAACATTAACTTTTTCTAGGTGACCCACATTTACTCCACCGGTATATTATCCTAAGGCCTCATACACATGGACGTTTTTTGACGCCGGCGTTTTCTGGCGTTTTTTGCAGCTCTCCATGTTAGTCAATGGCCCCATAAAAACGTCAGCGTTTTTGAGCTGTAGATGATGTCGGCGTTAGTGAGCTGAAAGTAGAACCCACAACCATCGCGTTCTGAGGCTGTAACGTTTTGGCATTTTTTGACGCCAACGCCACAATATGCCAACATACGTCACCTATTATTATACTGGCGTTTTCCGGCGTTTTTTGACGCCGACGTTTTTAGGTTGAAAAATAGCAGAGGGATTTTTAAAAAAACGCCTATTGACGCCGACGCTCACTAACGCTCAAAAACGCCGATGCATAACGCCGAAAAACGCCGACTTTTTTTCCTTGACGTCGGGCCCGACGTTTTGTTTATTTTTTTAGAAACGTCTGTGTGTATGAGGCCTAATAATGTGACCAGTTCTGGCCAAAATCTACTTAAATTGAGGATATTCTTGAATTGTGGGAAACCAGAGTACTCACTGGAAACCTTTAAAAACATGTAAAGAACATGGTTGATGAAGTAAAACAGTATTAAACCCAAAAACAAAAATTGAATATTTTGCAGCTTACCGATACATAGATGTGCTGGCTTCGTTCTTTTTCTTTCTTTAGACAATTTTTTTTCCTTTATTTTTCCTTTATTTTCTCTTGTAATCCAGCCAGTAAAAAAAACTTCCTGTCTTAGGGTGGCTCCTCTGTCTATGGAGAAACAACAGACACCCTTGGATAGCAGCATTGTCTGAGGAGGGTAATGTTAGACTAGTAGACTAATGGCTCGTACACACGGGACGACGATCGTGCACACGACCGTGTTGAATCGTACGTTGACGGTCGTATGTAGCCCACTGACATGCACACGACGGTCGTACATACAACTTGCGGCCGGCTGAACGTGATGACGCGAACGAGCGTATAATGAGGAAGTAGCGTCACCTTTTGGGCTCCTTTCTAATTTCATGTTAGTTGAAAGTGGACTTGGCGCATGCGTGTTTAGCACAATACAACTTTGTTGAACACAGCTGCTCTACACACGACTCAACGGTCGTATGCGAGCTTGTTGACACGACCAAGTTTTCTAGTCTGCACATACAACTCCCACGAACGACCGTCGTACGTTCAACTGTTGAAAGCGCCGCCACAGACGATCGATTCTGCATGCAACGGTCGTGAGTACGACGTGTTGAACACGATCGTCGTCCCGTGTGTACGAGGCTTTAGATGGACTTTACATACATGACGCTCAACTCCAGTTCAAACCATTTAAGCAGTTACAGAAACTGTTTTTTTTCTCTTTGGAGCAAAGATTTTACATTCATGAATAAAAGCTGACAATTTTAAGCACCCCTGTCAGTGTTAAATGCTTTGTCTTAACCTTCTAACTGCCACTTTTGCAGCTACAGCCATTATCTTGTAATAACCACTTGCTGACATGCTATAATATAGCAGTCAACAAGTGGTTAATTATACAAATTAAAAAACCCAGTGGTTATCAAAGTGTTTGTTACCCCAACATTTTATATTCCTGATATGTATGTGCTGTACCATGTACTTGAAAATGTTTCCAGTTCTCTTTGTATTGCTACTGTGTGTGAAATCCCTGGTGTTCCTGCCAGTCCCTCTACTGTCCTATTAAAAACTGGCCACACTAAGCAGGAGAATACACCATGGTCAGTTCTCTAGCTGTGCTGGAAACTCAGTGTGCCCTCCTCCAACCATCAAACTTATCCTACACCCCATCACCACCCCCTCCGCCCTGTTGCTGTTTCCAATCCCCGTCTGCTCTTATGCAGCTGGGAACAGAGGGAACATGATCACTTACAAAAAGGGAAAAAAGGTATTTATACTGTTTTTTTTTTTAAATATAACACGCAAATGTTTTGCTTTTCATTTCTATTTTAAACTGAATGGGTTGTTTTATAAGGTGATTGTTTACAATCACTTTAAGTGACACCGAAGGAAAGTGCATGTATCTGCCCCAAAAAAATCATATAATATTAATTTGTGTACAGTGTTGTATGACCAAGTAATTGTCAGTTAAATTATCACAGCACATAAAACTGGAAATGGCCTGGCAATGAAGGATTATTAACCTCCTTGACGGTATTCCCGAGTGTGGCTCGGGGTGGATTTTCTGTACCAAGAGTCACACTCGGGATCGCATTGCTGGATCCAGGCTGGGTTGCTTACCTTGTCCCCTGGATCCAGCGATGTCCCCCGCCGTGTCTGCGGGCTGTGTCCTCCGCCCGATGCCTCTGTGATGCCGGGCTCCGTTCCCCGTCGCACGGGGGCGGAGCCTGGCGGGAAATTCAAAAAGTGAAACACACAGTACACATACAGTACACTGTAATCTTACAGATTACATTACTGTATGCAATCATTTCACATCCCCTTTGTCCCTAGTGGTTTGCCCAGTGCCCTGCATGCACTTTTATATGATATATGTCATTCTTTCTGCCTGGGAACTTGAGAACATCCATGGCATAAAAAAGTGTCCCTTTACGTCAAAAGTGTTTTTTGATCATCTAGAAAACACCAATAGTAAATAAGAATCATTTGCAGAATTGAGTGATAGTGATTTTTTGGGAAATTTATCATCAGACACTGAAAGTGACGACAGCGACAATTCTGCACCTGAGCAAATTTCAGTGTTTTTGACTAGATTACATTATTGAATAAATTTTATTATTATATTATCATCTTTGATAATTATTTATAGTTATTTATTTTATTATATATATATTTTCATATATATTATAATTTCTGATTTTGTGTTTCAAACTTTATCATACACGAGATGTCTACTAGACTCTTGTTTGGACAGATTTAAGTGAGTTATTCCTAAGAATTACAGGCCTACAATATAAAACGCCAAAATTCCATGCAAAATAATTGTACCGCTTTCAGCACCAAAAATCTGAAATAATCATACCGCCAGGGAGGTTAAAGACTGGTAAACAAGTGGTTAACCAATATGTTTTTACATGCTAATTCTTTGTGGTCCACATAGTTACAGATTTGGAAGGGGTGTGCCCTTGGCCTGCACACTTTGTGCCTAAATGTGTCCCTGTTCCCCATTGCAGAACATTGGGCGGTATGTCTTAACCATTTCTTTTTTCAAAAAAAAAAAAAAAAGTTGTCTTTAAATGTTTTTTTACTACCATTTTTGATACTGTAGTACACTCTATTTTGGAATTCCCCAGATTATACATTGCTACAGAACATTAGTGCTAGGCCCTGCCACTGTGTAAAAGGCTGTAGAAAGGACACCGGGTTCACACATATGCAGAGTGCGAGACTTTGGGGTATCGATTATGAGAGGAGAAAATTATTTTTACCAGCATCACAGATGGGGTATACAAGGGTATACAGCATCACAGATAGGGCATATAGCATCCCCCCCCCCCCCCGAGGGCAGTCGGGACATCAAAGTCCCGCACTTACCCCATCTAGGGAGCGGTGTCCGGCGAGTGGAATCGTGCTTTGTTTCGGCAGCTTCCCCCTCCTCGTCTGAGAAAGGCGACCAATAGGGAAACGGGTAACGTACCCGTGCTTCCTGATTGGCAGAGAGGCGATTCAGTGTTAGAAAAGCAAATATTCATTTGCTTTTCTAACACACGTGAGTGGGCTGTGAGCGCAATGCTCTGCGCTCGAAGTCCACTCTATTTTGAAGCCTCTTAGAGCCTATGGCTCTCATCAAGTGTTTCAAAAAGAAACCCCGCCGTTGTAATTCATTCGACCGTTGTCCTGAAAGGGGCCGGAGCCGCTGGACGCATGAATAGGGGGTGGCTGCGGTGGCCATGGATAGATTCATGCAACTCCAGTAGTTTTAGTATTTTAAAATTGTTCAAATAAGATTATTCCTAATCAGTCAGATGCCTCTATAAGAATGAAGGGAGAAAAGATACCTGTGTGTCTATTCTTGACCTAAATGAGCACCAGAATCTATCCTTGCAGGGTGGCACATGCATGGTATAGATCCTTGAGAAAAATGAAGAATCAGGACCCAATTACAGGCAGAAGGATGAGCTTCTTCCATGGGTGTAGCATAAGGGGTTGCAGGGGTCACAATCGCAACCCTGACCCTAGCTCCAGGGGTCCTCTGCAGCTTTCCTCTCATTTGATTATCATATCTTCCACAAGTCCAACTCCAATCTGCCCTAGGGCCCCACAGCCACACTCCAGTACTGGGCTTCCACTTTTCCACAGTCCACACCCCTCCGTTCTCATTGGCTGGGAAGAAGCTGTGAGCCATTCCCTGAATGGAGAGAAGCACGGGGTAAGAACAGCCCAAGATGGGAAGTGTCTGTGCTGTGTGCTGGCAACATGGAATGGTAACCGAGCTCAGCGAGGCAAGAGGAAGAGAGTGCAGTCCTGTAGCCACGATGGGACCAATGTCACTGGTGAGGTAAGACACCGCTCAGTGTCTCCTAATCACCAGCTGGAATTCTCTGTACCCCCCACCCGGGGATGTCCGATTACCCCACTTCCTTGACAACTGGGGAAAAGAGACACACCTCCAGGAGGTGATCTTCCCCCAATACCTGCCAACACTGACAGAGAAACCTTCAGAAATTGCTAAAACAAATTCCTTAACACCTCTTGAGGGGTTGCAGGCTTCAGATTTTTTTGTCACATGGCTTTGCCCCCCCAGATCTAAGTTGCACCCTCCCCCCAAAGCCCCCTGACCATCCCCTCCACCCTGGAAGCTATGCCCGGCTGCTGAGCTCCTTTCCCATTAGGACACTCTATACTTCTCCTCCTCTGCAGGGCTGAAATCACATTCCTTTACAACACAGCCAGTTAGACACAATCTGCACAGGGTGTATCTGCCTACTGCAACTACACTGCCGTTCTGACCAAAGAATTTCACAGGTCAGAATGGCAACATAAAAGCCAGATACCCCCTGTGGAGGCTGACAGACTGTGTGTAAAGGAATGTGATTTCAGCTGTGTGTAGTGTGTGGGGGAGGAGCTGTATACAGTGCTGGGATGGGAAAGGGGCTCTGCAAAGTTCCTCTGATGTAAGAAGGAACTCTGAGAACTCAAAACTCTTAAGCCACTTTGAGTATCTTGGCACAAGGTGGGTGTATCTGCACGCACGGTGGAAGTGGTGGGTGGTAGCGGGGGGCAGGCCCAGGTCACCTTTTGCATCAAGGCCCACAAGCTTCAAGCTACGCCTCTGGCTCCTTAATTGTTGTGACTGGCAGGATTGTCTGAACAAAATGTCAAACCCTTTGGTAGCTAAAGACCCATTTACACTTGGAGCAGTTTAGTTTGCAGACATCAGTCCATTTAGGGCCGCAGTGACGTGTGGCAGGGGCGGTGTCATGCACATTTTGCTACATCACACATCTCTTTTTTTTCTCAGGAACATTTTTTGACGTGTATGGTGCCTTGTGCTTCCTGTGTGGAGACATGCAGGGCTATGCAGTGAGGTGCGATATTATGCTACATGCCTTCATTTTATTGCACCACCCCTTCAGTCTGCGTTGTAGCGGGGACTGGTTTTCCTACAATGCGGAAAAACGATAGACACTGCTCTAGTGTGAACAGGCCCTAAAACATTTCTTATACACAGTGGAGAAATAATTATTTGATCCCTTGCAGATTTTAAGTTTGCCCACTTACAAAGAAATGAATGTCTATATTTTTTTATCATAGGTATATTTTAAATGATAGAATACAACAAAGACAGAATATCAACCAAAAATCCAGAAAAAAAACACATGATACAAATGTTATAAGTTGAGTTGCAGTCCAGTGAGTAAAATAAGTATTTGATCCCCAAGCAAAACATGACTTAGAACTTCATGGAGAAACCCTTGTTGGCAAGCACAGAGGTAAGACATTTATTGTAGTTGGTGACCAGGTTTGCACACATCTCAGGAGAGATTTTGGTTCACTCTTCTTTACAGATCTTCTCTAAATCCTTAAGGTTTCTTGGCTGTCGCTTGGCAACTCGAAGTTTCAGCTTCCTCCATGCATTTTCTATAGGATTAAGGTCTGGAGACTGGCTAGGCCACTCCATGACCTTAATGTGCTGCTTCTTGAGCCACTCCCTTGTTGCCTTGGCGGTATGTTTTGGGTCATCATTGTCATGCTGGAAGACCCCTCTTCAGTGTTCTGGCTGAGGGAAGAAGGTTCTCATCCAAGATACAATTATGTACAATACATGGCTCTGTCCATTGGCTCCTCAATGTGGCAAAGTTGGCCTGTACATTTAGCAGAGAAATAGCCCCAAAGCATAATGTTTCCACCTCTGTGCTTGACTGTAGTGATGGTGTTCTTAGGGTCATAGTAAGCATTTTTCTTCTTCCAAACACAGCGAGTTGATTTAATGCCAAAGAGCTCAATTTTGGTCTTATTTGACTACAGCACTTTCTCCCAATCCTTCTCTAAATCATTTAGATGTTCATTGGCAAACTTCAGACGGGCCTGTACATGTGCCTTCTTGAGCAGGGGGACCTTGCGGGCTCTGCAAGATTTCAATCCATGGTGACATATTGTGTTACCAATGGTTTGTTTGGTGACTGCAGTCCCAACTGCCTTGAAATCATTCACAAGCTCATCCTGTGTAGTTCTGGGTTGATCCCTCACTTTTCTGGTGATCATCCTTACCCCATGAGGCAATATCTTGCATGGAGCTCCAGACTGAGGGCAATTGATGGTTATTTTGCATTCCTTCCATTTGCGAATAATCGCTCCAACAGTTGTCTCCTTCTCACCAAGCTTCTTGCTGATGGTCTTGTAGCCCATTCCAGCCTTGTGCAGGTCTACAATCCTTGTCCCTGATGTCCATTGACAGCTCTTTGGTCTTGCACATGATGGTGAGGTTTGAATGGAAGAAAGAGATTCTGTGGACGGCTGTCTTTTATACACATAACGAGTTGTTGTTAGGAGCACCTTCTTGAATTGACGGGACTAATCTGTGTACCACATGAGCACATACTGTAGCCAGTCTGTGGGAGCCCAGAATTCTTGTTGGTTGTTAGGGGATAGAGTTGAGCGAACACCTGGAAGTTCGGGTTCTGCTGGTCCGTCCGAACTTCGGGACAAAGTCCGGGTCCGGGTCCGGACGGAACCCGAACGATCGCACGGACTGGGCCTGAAACAGGGCTTCAAGCCTGCCTGGTCGTCTTGGGCTTGAAGGTCCACAAGCGAGTTGAGATAGGGGATTGTTGGTTGTTCTTAAGACCCGAGGGTGTCTGACCGATGTCATACACGAGTACACCATGTGTCTAATCAGGGCAGTTAAGTTCTTCCACGAGGATTGTTGTTGAGCAATACACATATTTTCTGTCGGCAGGTGTCTTAGAGAAAGAAGGTAAGTTTGGAGTGGTAGTACACGTTCTGGTTTCTCGACAGTTACCTGTAGTCCCTGTTCCTAACATCTGGACGTGTTCCGACCTTACCCGATGTT
>BLSH010458577.1:530957-554168 GCA_018402905.1 Glandirana rugosa | reverse complement strand
GAAATCTCTAATTTCTGCTATCTGTCCTCAGAGCAACAGCACAGACAGCAGTAGTAAAGTAATCTATCTCAGGATGCAGGATCAGGTCTTAAAATGGCTAAAATCTGTCCCTCACGCCGTCAGCTACCTTTCCCTATACTAACCCAAGGAGCATGTGACTGCAGCACTGTGACTCCAGCTTATAAAGAGGCTGGGTCACATGATGCACCGGCCAATCACAGCCATGCCATTAGTAGGCATGGCTGTGATGGCTTCTAAGGGCAAACCAGTGAAACGCTTGTTGATTGGCTGCCCTGCAGCTTCTCAACACGTGGAGTAAAATAGCAGAACCCCGGACCGAACCCGAACGATTTTTGAAATGTCCGGGTCCGGGTCCGTGCCACGGACACCCTAAAGTTCGGTACGGACCCGAACGTTACAGTCCGGGTTCGCTCAACACTATTAGGGGATCAAATACTTATTTTACTCACTGAACTGCAACTCAATTTATAACATTTGTATCGTGTGTTTTTGCTGGATTTTTGGTTGGTATTCTGCCTCTATCTTTTAAAATACACCTATGATAACAATTATAGACCCTTCATTTCTTTGTAACTGGGAAAACTTACAAAATCTGCAGGGGATCAAATAATAATTTTCTCCACTGTATATACATTTCAACTTTGTTCTGCCCTGGAGTTAAGCTTGAAGGGGTTTAGTGGTTGCTTGGAAAATATTTCATTATAATGGCAAGCACAGATAAAATGGGTTTTTAAAGGGATTTACAGTTTAAAATGTTTTACTTTATTGCACATTGCCCAATAAAAGCATATGGGGTTGATTTACTAAAGCTGGAGAGTGCAAAAAATGGTGCAGCTGTGCATGCTAGCCAATCAGCTTCTAACCTCAGCTTTGAAGATAAAACCTTGAAGCTGATTGGTTTCTGTGCAGAGCTGCACCAAATTTTGCACTTTCAAACTTTAGTAAATCAACCCTATGTGTCACCTCCTGGAGCTCACAGTAGTTGTCTCCATGGTCACTAAAATGTGTATGCTTATTTTAGCACAAAACTACCTATTTTTATACCATGGAACTTTTCCAGTATCATGTGATGATTACACGGCAGTTGTAAGTTTATGCTTAAAAAAAAAATAAGCAGAAGTGGTAAGGTGGAGTACAGCGCAGCTACAGTTCTAAATTAAATTTTACTCACATTTTTAATGAGTCTTGTCTCTTTCCTGTAGGGAATATTACATCACTCTGGTCTGCTGGGTGACAAACATTCAGCTGGCTGTGCAATGGCTGAATCGTTCTCAGAACTTATCAGTTCTCACCATTTGTGATGTGATCACTGGGACCTGTGCAGAGGTCAGTGCCCTGTCATACAATCATTTGCATGATTAGTTACCATTTCATGAAATACTGTACATCGACCTGACAAGTATTCAGACAAATAAATATTTTTAAAATTGAGAGTGTTTTTCTATGTTGGAGTCTTCATTAACCACTTCCTTACTGGGCACTTAAACCCCCCTCCTGCCTGGACCAATTTTCAGTTTTCAGCGCTGTCCCTCTTTGAATGATAATTGCGCGGTCGTGCAATGTTGTACCCAAACAAAATTGGCGTCCTTTTTTTTCCCACAAATAGAGCTTTCTTTTGGTGGTATTTGATCCCCTCTGCGTCATTTCTGATCGCCGCTATAAACAAAAAAAGAGCGACAATTTTGAAAAAAAAACAATATTTTTTACTTTGCTATAATAAATATCCAAAAATAAAAAATAAAAAAACAAATTTATTCATCAGTTTTGGCCGATATATATTCTTCATATTTTTGGTAAAAAAAAATCGCAATCGGCGTTTATTGATTGGGTTGCGCAAAAGTTATAGCGCCCACAAACTATGGACATTGATTTATGGCTTTTTTATTTTTTTTTATTTTTTTACTGGTAATGGCGGCGATCTGCGATTTTTATCGGTACTGCGATATTGCAGCGGCCATGTTGGACGCTTTTGACACTTTTTTGGGACCAATGACATTTATACAGCGATCAGAAATGTAAATATCCACTGATTACTGTATAAATGTCATTGGCAGTGAAGGGGTTAACCTGCAGGGGGCAGTGAAGGTGTTAATTATGTTCCCTGGGTGTGTTCTAACTGTAGGGGGGCGGGGTTGGTGGGGGCATGACAAATCTAACTGATCCCAGTGACAGGGATCAGTAGATCTGTCATGCCCCCGCCGTGTTTACATTGGCGGTTCCCCGTTCCAGCTCTCTGGAAGGAGATCGCGGGTCACGGGAGCGAGCCCCAAGCCAAATGGGAGGACGTCATTCGGCTATGGCGCGGATGCGTGGTGGTTAATAAATTATATACACTATATTACCAAAAGTATTGGAATGCCTGCCTTTACACGCACATGAAATTTAATGGCATCCCAGTCTTAGTCCATAGGGTTCAATATTAGGTTGGCCCACCCTTTGCAGCTATAACAGCTTCAACTCTTCGGGGAAGGCTGTCCACAATTTTTGGGAGTGTGTTTATGGGAATTTATATGGAAATACCACGCTACCTATAAATACCAAATTAGCTGCCAGCACGACAACAAACCAAATTGGAGAATAACAATAGTCAAATAGTGTGGCGCTGTATTATGACTGTCAGGATATTCTGCATTTACAATAGTGAATACGTACTGAGTGTGTCAAGTGAATAAATGCTATTATATCACTATAAAGTGCTAGATTAGCGGCAATTAAAGTAAAATATTTAAAGTTCACTATGCCACTAAATGCCACTGTGCCCACCATGTAGTCCAATGAAACAAATTAATAAAAACACTGGACACTAATTATTGATTTGTCTCATTGGACTACATAGTGGGCACCGTTTCCCCTGAACAGGACTCACTAGGTGCATCCTGGAAGTTTATGGACTTTGTAACCTCTATTCCTGTTGTGGATGGTTTTATTATTTATAATTTAAAGTTTATGTTTATTGTCACTTTAAATATTTTACTTTAATTACCACTAATCTAGCACTTTATAGTGATATAATAGCATTTATTCACTTGACACACTAAATACGTATTCACTATTGTTAAATGCACTCTTTGATTATTGTCTATGAAAATGTTTGACCATTCTTCTAGAAGCACATTTGTGAGGTCAGGCACTGATGTTGGACGAGAAGGCCTGGCTCACAGTCTCCACTCTAATTCATCCCAAAGGTGTTCTTTTAGGTCAGGCCAGTCAAGTTCCTCCATCCCAAACTCGCTCATTTATGTCTTTATTGACCTAGCTTTGTACACTGGTCCAAATTATTTGATGGAGGGGGATTATGGCGTGGGGTTGTTATTCAGGGGTTGGGCTTGGCCCCTTATTTCCAGTGAAGGGAACTCTTAAGGCGTCAGCATACCAAGACATTTTGGACAATTTCATGCTCCCAACTTTGTGGGAACATTTGGGGATGGCCCCTTCCTGTTCCAACATGACTGTGCACCACTGCACAAAGCAAGGTCCATAAAGACATGGAGGAGTGAGTTTTGGGTGGAGGAAATTGACTGTCCTAACCTCAATCTGATAGAACACCTTTGGGATGACAGCGGGTCAGGCCTTCTCATCCACATCAGTGCCTAACCTCACAAATGCTCTTCTGGAAGAATGGTCAAACATTCCCATAGACACTCCTAAACCTTGTGGACAGCCTTCCCAGAAGAGTTGACGCTGCTATAGCTGCAAAGGGTGGGCCAACTCAATATTGAACCCTATGGACTAAGACTGGGATGCCATTAAAGTTCATGTGTGTGTAAAAGCAGGCGTCACAATACTTGTAGTAATATAGTGTATGTGAAATTTTACACAGCATTACTACTCAAGAAGTCAGAACCTTGAGGTGATGGGAAGCTCAAGGTGCTAGTTGTCAAATGAAAATCTAATGGCAAGTTCTGTATATAATTTGTCAGTATTAAATAAAAATGCTTCCGTGATAAGCCTAGAATTTTTTTAGGAGTCTATTTTTATAATAAGTATTGTTACTAAAATTCAGGTTGTAGCTTTTGCCTAATCAAGGATGTATTAACATTGGTGAATCTGATGAAATCCACATCAGTGGCTGCTTACTAAAAATTCGATTTTGCCACAAAGTTGCCAATTTTCCGAAAATGTCACTGCAAACTCAGTTTATTTTCTTCACTATCAGTTGTCATTGTAGCCTAGATGGCTAGACCAAATTTATTAGCATCAGCATGTGTCAGCTAATTTAGTAATAGCTCTATGACTATTTGCCTACCCAAAATACACACCTTGCTCATGTTTTTTTGTAAGCTGAGAAATGGATTCAAATGTTTTTTTCAGTATTTTATAAATAAAAGGTTTAACATTATTATAGTTTTTTTTAAAATGTGTTTATTTATTTTTAGACACTAATTTACAATGTGACAGCTGCCACCTACTGGCTTTACCAAAAATTGAAAGGAAACAAGATGGACTTTTAAGGTGTCAGCACAATACAACAATTAAAAAATATACATTTTTTATTATTACAGCATCCATAAAATCACATAATTAAAAACATGAACACATACTTGCCGACCGCCTAACTGTAAATGTACATCATTATTTTGACGTTAAATACCAGGGTTATGGTAGAATGTAAGGTTTTTTTTTTTACTTTTAAAGTGGTTATCAGCGCTTGACAACCAATTTAACCTACAGGTAAACCTATAATAAGGCTTACCTGTAGGTTCCCTGCATATCTCCTAAGCCTGCACGGTTTAGGAGATATACAGTGTACTCGCATGTTCCGACGTCATCGGGCACATGTGCAGTGAAGAATCAGCCTCCGTGCCGTTTCTTCACTGAGAATGTGCCGCGATTGGCGGCTCCTGTGCAAATGTGCGGGAGTGACGTCACACAACTCCGGCCAGTCACAGAGCCAGAGTCCGCAGCCCCGGAAGGAAGAGGGGCAGAAGATGGATGCGGCCTGGAGCGGGGACATCATGGGACATCGCGGGCTTCCATTGCAGGTAAGTGCCACATAATGGGCTAATATGCAATGCTTTTACATTGCAGGTTAATAAAGAGGAAGTAAAAACCATCAGGGTTTACTTCCTCTTTAAAGGTAAATAAGAGATCTGTGGTCTTTTTGACCCCAAATCTCTCAATAAATAGGACCTGGCATGCTTACTTCTTTTACAAGGGATGTTTACATTCCTTGTAATAAGAATAAAAGTGAAGAAACGGCATGGAAGCTGATTGAAAAATGCTTACTTCTTTTACAAAGGATGTTTACATTCCTTGTAATAAGAATAAAAGTGATATTAAAAAAATTAAAGTGACAGTGTAAAAATAAAAAATAAAAAGTAAAATAAATAAGAAAAAAAAAATTAAAGCACCCCATCCTTCCAAGCTCACGCACAGAAGCAAACGCATACGTAAGTCGCGCCTGCATATGTAAACGGTGTTCAAACCACACATTGTTAGAGTGAGAGCAATAATTCTAGCACCAGACCTCCTCTGTAACTCTTAACAGGTAACCTGTACAATTTTTTAACACATCGCCTATGGAGATTTTTAAGTACAATTTGTCGCCATTCCAAAAAAAAAAGCATGACATGTTAGGTATCTATTTACTCGGCATAACATCATCTTTGACATTATACCAAAAAATTGGGCTAACTTTACTGGTGTGGGTTTTTTTTTTAATTCATCAAAGTGTTTTTTTTTTTTTTAAATTGCACTTGAAAAAACGCTGCACAAATACAGTGTGACATAAAATATTGCAAAAGCCGGCATTTTATTCTCTATGGTCTCTGCTAAAAAAATGTATAATGTTTGGAAGTAACTTTCTAGCAAAAAAAATCATTTTTACTTCTAAACAGCAAAAGTCTTAACGTGTTTAATGCCTCCCATAGAGTAACTGACGCCAACCCATATTCAAAAATACACTATATATATATATATATATATATATATATATATATTCTTCCATTGGTAGGCAATTCCTCAACATGTTTTGTGGGAACACCTTGCTTCTTCGGGTGGTTAGGGAGGCTGCAGGAATTTAAAAGTAAACACTTCAAAGTATAAAATAATTGCTACACCACTTGTTTCTTATACTTATGTGAAACACAAATCAACAAACAACTCACCAAGTCAGAGAAGTCAAACACCAAGCAAGGGAAAGCACAATTGTCTGGTCAAAGGCATGCGTTGTTATACCCTGGGGGCAGGTGTGGGAATAAAACAAGATGGCTAGGAACTACACTATTATGTAACCAAAATAAAAAAATGATGACAAAATAAAAAAGCAAAAAAAAAAAAAAAATATATATATATATATATATATATATATATACCACACACCTAGTAGACTGGGTAGGCTCAACAAAATATTACAACAGATATTTTTATTTTGTGAAAACTGTTTTTTTTTACCAACCTTAATCTGGTGTCATATTCTGATGAGCCTGGACTGGGTAGGCTCGTCAAAATATTACACCAGATTAAGATGGTAAAAACCCTCTTTTGATAAAGTTTCCAACAAGTGTCACAGCTTCCTAAAAAAAGAAAAAAATTGGTGTAATATTTTGACGAGCCTACCCAGTCCACTAGGTGCGTGGTTTATTTCTTTTTTTTTTTTTTTGCTTTTTTACTTTTGTTTTTTTTTTACTTTGGTAACATAACAGTGTAGTTGCTAGCCATGAGTTGGTGAGTTATTTGTTGATTAGTGTTTCACATAAGTAAAAGAAGCGTAGCAATTTTTTTGTAGAAGATAAAAAGGAGAGAGAGCACACAGCTGCCCTAGTGTTTTATCGTTTAATGAAAAGCAATTATAAAAACAGCAAAGATTGCACTCACAAGGGGAGACTTGTAAAAAGGGCAGAAGGTTGGAATGACATGTGCGTTTCTCCTCTCCCGGCTGGTCTAGATATCAGAGCCCAATCAGACGGCAATCCAGGTATTCCCAAGCGACTGGAGATCCTAACTGCAGCGTCCCGCTGAACAGCTCCGTGGGCCGCGCATGCACCCAGACCAGCCGGCGCCGCGCAACGTCAATTCTAGCCGCAATGATATGTGGAGGGGACCACAGCAACCGAGCCGTCTCCCAAGGTGGTTAGAACAACATGTTTCGGAGTCGCCTCCTCCTTCTTCAGGTCGCCTAGCGATTATTTTGTACTTTGAATTAAATTTTTCTTGCAGCCCTCCTCACATCCTGAAGAAACTGAGTGTTCCCATGAAACATGTCTACCCATGGAAGAAACCTACCTATAATTAAGATTTGTGAATCGCATATAGTGTAATTTTGATATGGGTTGGTGTCATTTAATCTATGGGAGGCATTAAGGGAGGTTTTATATGTATACATTGTATGTGTTCATGTTTTTAACTATGTGATTTTATGGATGTTGTAACAATAAAGATGTATATTTTTTTAATTGTTGTATTGTGTTGGCACCTTAAAAGTCCATCTTGATTCCTTTCAATTTTTGATGACACCTTTAGGATGTTGGTGCCTCTGACAGTCCTGTATTTATTATACTCCTATACCTACTGTCTTCGGCTCTGTGACAGAGTGTGTTTGAAAGACACAATGGCAGCTGACAGGTTTGCTGGTTAACAAACCCATGTGATTATTATGATAGGTGTCATAGTGATCATATAATAGCAAACCACATTGATTGGTTCTTAATTGTGAGTGTAATTCAGCTGCTATTAGTAAACATTGATTAATGATCTCTCGGCAAGAACAGTACCTAAAAACATTAAACTACAGATTGAGAGCCATTTGGTTCTAACTGCTATTAAATAGCACACCCTAATTATAATAATACAATTATGCATTTTGTTGAGTTGAATGATGATATTACATACATTTTCAATTCAGCATCAGCCCAATCCTATCGAGAAGCCTTGTGACCACAGACATATCACATGCTTTAAACTTACGAATTAGTGGTCAGATGGCAGGTGTCACAAATCCATCAGAGTCTGACTAACAGAGCAGTAGTTGTTTAAATAGTAAGTTAGAATTCTAACCTTGTCTGATGATAGTTAAAGTAATTCTACCTCTTATGCACTAATACAAATTACTTAATAAACATACATATTAGTATTTACAAAATCGTTACCATATTTGGAAGCAAGTCAGAAGATAAATGTCACACTGTTGTTGAATGAATGGATACTGTATCTGTGTCCAGTTCAAATATGTGCCAAAAAAATATTACCAAAAAGCATTTAGCCATCAGATTACTAATAAAGCTTAGTAAATCTAATTGCTGCACTGCCACATAAACATCCCTTGTGTTACTAACATATTCCAATATGTAAAAGTAACCAGGGTTATAATAAAGGGGTGGCAGGTACTGTAACTTTGATGGATTGAAACTGTAGTTGGTTTAGACCATTCTTCCAGTATTTCTCAAACCTGTGCTCGGGTCAATCCAACAAGCAGCTAAATCACATTGCACAATCACATATAACTCCTTATATGCAAATGCTGGGTTGCCTGCAAAATGTGTACTTCGGTGGGCCATAAGAATATGTTTGGAAAACCTTTGCATTGTGCACTGTGTGCAGATTAAAAGATTGCGGTGTGTGCCACAATTTCTTTTTCTGGAAACATATCAATGCACAACAGAGAGCCACTATTATAAGTGTTTTCCCGTAAAGTTTCAAAATATGGGATAAATGAAGTTATTGCACAGAATACAAATTCTGTAAAAACTAAAACAAAACAGGAGCACGCATTTCAATTTATAAATCGCAAAAACCTATTTAGCATATGTATACTTAATATACCATACCATTTAAAACAAGGAGGATCTACAAGAATGCATTCTTCAGAAAAATAAATACTATACACAGAATTCAACAACCACCATATATTGTGCTATATTTATAAAAGTAGATGGTGCCTATAATAACAAGCAAAATCATATTACTCACAACACCTGATTTTCTACAGTGTAATGAAATATCAGGGTAAACCAAATATTCATTAATATGATCAAAATGTAGCACCCTCCTAGAAAGGTGCTAGGATTTAGGTAAATTTAGTTTTGTCTCACTGTAGTTTTAGCTCACTGTAAAATGTGTGGTTGTGTTGATTGTTTTGGTTTGTTGTAAAGATCTGTAAATTAGTCGGCAGGAAGAGTCTAATCAGCAGATAAATATCCATACAGCCTGGCCAATCCCTGGAGAGGGTCACTCAGATGGTAGTGGGGAGCCTGTATAAATACTTTGAGACAGAGAGAAGCGGAGTCTTTTTCCCTGAGGACATCACAGCCTAGGGGAGCTGATAGCCCCCAGACATTTCTGACATATGCCTGCGGGGTGTCCAGGCTTCAGGTGGGCCATCTGGAGGCCTGCTTTGCTGAAATTGCAGAAAGCTGACTTAGGGACTGTTGTCTGAGGATCTAGTCTGGTATCACATACGTGAGAAAGTGTCTCAAGGTTATTGGAAGGAGGCAACCATTTTTCCAAGGACATTTGTGAGTACAGACTGGAGAGAAAGATCCCAGAGACTGTGGGCTTGTCAGGGCTGGGCTCAGCCCTCCCTTCTCAGAGCTCAGGCTGCTCAGCTGTGAGTTAATTGCCAGTACCCCTCATTCCACAGTGACTCATCTGATGATCATATCCTGCTCGTCAGTCAGCCTTGCCGGCTATTTAAACTGCCTGGATCAGATCTCCTGTGCCTTCGCATTGGTCAACATATCCGGATACTCTGTGCTGTGTTTTCTTGTTAAAGACTTTTGCCTGGCTGACTTCCCTTCTGGTTCCTGATCCCGTTTGCTGCTTCTGACTACGCTGATCTCTGAATTCCTGTTTTACTGGCTTGTTCCGACTAACCACTCTGGTTACCGAACCCTGGCTATATTTTGACCACGTTTATTCTGTTTGTACTATTTTACCATTTTTATTAAAAAGTGTGATTTTTACTGCACTTCTGTCTCAGTCTGATGCATGGTTCCTGACAGGGCAGAGGCCAACCCTTGTGTGTTAGTGTCAGCTGTGTGTGTAAAGGGGGCACGGTGTCCAGTTTCCTGAAGAGCTTAGTCCATTCAATTCCCAGTGAAAGGACTTTGCTTGGACCACCAGAGGGAGATCAGTCTCCTCAAGTTTGCTACAGGCTCAAAGCACTATAGAAGATACGTGTCCTCCTATTTAAATATAGTTTTAGAATATCCCACTCAATTCCCTAAACCCCCTCCCAAGTTACCCAAAAATAAAATCACTAAAAGGAAACCCCTGGGCTGTTCATTGAGCCAAAGAGTGACTGTGATCGTGTGTCTGGCTGCAGGGCAACTATTAGGCAAAAGACAGTGGGCAATCTACTAAGCGGCTCCTTTGGGGGCAGCGCCATAAAAATATAAAATAATCTCTGCACTCACTTAAATGTTTCTAACAAAATATACAGATTTTTTTCCCAGTGACACACGTTTATGTTGGGGATTTTTACTGACTTGCATTTAGATTTTTTTTTTATGTGTGTAACACTCCTACCTGCATAGCCTAATATGTACACAAGCACAGTTTATGCACAAAACCTTACTTGTTAGTTTAACCAGCTGTTTAGGAAAGCCTTCTGCCAATGGGTGACGCCTGGTTTAGAGTGCTTCTGCATCGTCTGTGGATGCATCACACTATCTCCTATTTCAATCACCAACCTTTGCTTTGTTTCTCACCTTTGGGTGTGCTGCCGGCCCTGACCTTGGTGCATTCCTAACTTCAATTCCTGTCACTTGATTCATTTCTGAAAATCAGCTTGACTGATCTTCTGGAACTGGCCACTGACTTGTCTTCTGACCCTACCGCAACTTGGTACTGTATATGTCTATCTGGTTGTCTGAGCTGTGGCTTTTCACCGACAATACTTTACCTAACCCTGCTTCAGTTTACACAGATTCATATATGACAATCGGGCTGATTAAGCTGCAGACCCCCTCAAAGTACAACAAAACATACAATTTTTAGGAAAGGTTGCTGTTGTGAATGATAAGCACTGCAGAATTGGTTATTGTTTTTAAAATGCTGTTTATCGTCTAGTGGTTTGTGTGCCCATATTCTCCATGGCTTCTTGTGGTTGTAGTACTTGCATCCACCCTGAATCTGTTGTTTTCTCCTTGTCATATAGTGGTTTTGTGCCTGTAATTCCCTTGTTGTCTAGCTGGCTTTGTGACTATATTCTTCCTGGCTTCTTATTATTTTCGTGCCTATAGTCCCTTATAAATCTAGTAGTCATTGTGCCCATATGCTTTGTAACCAATTTTCTCCTGTCATATAGTGGTTTTCACTCCTATATTCATCCAGACATCGAGTGTACAGGTATAATAACTAATATGGGATGTCATAGTATGTTGGTATCATTTCTATTATGGTATTATACATAATGAATTTAATAGGCCCTGAGGCATCACTTTCCCAGAGGCATAAAATCAATTTCTGGCACAATCCCATCTGTTCAAAGCAGGAGGGAGCCTATGTTCTTTTTTGTTTCCACCATTGTTATGGGAAAGTAGAAGACCTGAACTGGGACACAGTAAACCCATATTCATTTTTTTACTTAAAGTGTTACTAAACCCAGGACCCTGCATCACTATATCTGGTCTCCCACAGTACACAGAACATGGAAATGCAATTGTTTTAGTAAATATAAACTGCTAAATACCTTTCCTCATCAGTAGTATATAGCAGTCTTGTGACTTCTATCGGTGTCCAGCAAAGCACTGGTTAGAGCTTGTAGGAGTTTTCAGTCTCCTCTGACTTTCCAATGAGGCTACATGACTCCTGACCCTCTGTCTGGACAGTGCTGATTGGCCCTGTGCTGATCACCTACACCCTTCCAAAAGGAAAAAAAAACTCTCTAGCAATACACACCAAACTGAGCATGTGCAGAGTGTCTCCAAGGCTCTATTCTATCAGCAGACGATGGATTGGGGACAGTAAAACAAGGGGAGGATTGGAGAAGACAGGATCAAACAGCCTTTTTACACAATGCGGATGATTAACCCCTTAGGTTCCACAGTGAGCTTAACAAGCATGCTTTGCCTCATATATAGTATGATTGTACTGTTGTGGGTTTAGTAACACTTTAAGAGTAATATAGAATATTTTTACCAAAGGCGGGGAATGTTTCTTACTACCGTATGATGGGTAATCACCAATTCCTAGGGTAAAAAAATGCAGCTTGTTTGTTTTCTGTGAGGATCAGACATGTTGGACATAAACCCTTCCATACCTATGCCTTTTCTTAAGAATCCTGCTAAAAGCATCCCCAATGCTGGCTATGGTGGCTGATATCAGCATGACATGGGGCCTTTAGACCCATTACTTGCTTTCCGTGGGGATCTCATTCCTGATGTGAGTGAATAGTTAATTTATTTGATAAAGCAGGCATGTATTTTTATACTTTATATTTTTAACAGTTTGCAACCTGACAGGAGCACCGTTGGACCTTTCGATGTTACTTATTTACATGCTTGGAGCAGGTGAAAAGCTAAAGCAATCTTAACACCTGAATTTAGCATTTTCACCTGGTGGAAGATCATTCTGAAATATGATTATAAGGTTTGATATACAACTTTAGCTTCTGATGAGTACTAATGCAGATTGATGAATCCACGGTAAAGTCCTATGTACTTTTTGAGTCTTGGCTAGCATCTGAATATTGGCTGTGAGCCTTTGACTTTGGGATAATGTTAGAATGAGTAGATAAGGGACAGAGTTCTGGACTTTTGAGTAATTCTCTGCATTCATTAATGTGAATGCTATGTAAGAGTAAAAACAGAAAACGTATACAAAACCCCAGTGCACAATATATAATATAGTAGCATTCATTCTGAAAACCTTATCCAGAATGAGTATTTTTCTAATAAGACACTAAGATCACAGCCGTTTTCAGTATATGATGTTTATATCACCTTTCTCACAGGACAGTGCAGCATTGGCTCCAACAGAACTCTCATCATTTCTATCAAGAGATGTTCCATTATTATCAGACCCATCAATACATCAGTTATTTCCATGGACACCTGAAATCACATTCATTCTCATTACCCATCATCCATGATAGTAATGCTATTGCTTATTGTATGTTTAGAAGCACAGAGATTCAGCGGAAGTGTGGATCAGTACCCAGGTAAAAAAATGATTTTTTTTTTAAGTACTACAGAGCTAAATAAAAAATTAAAAACACAACATAAACAACATCAATAGATTTATATTAGTAGTGAATATATTGTACACACAGGACCTGAAATCTGCTGAAAACAAGAGCTCTAAATTAAATCCCAGTGACAGTTATAACAGCTACAGTATAAAGAGTGATTTACTAAAGGAGTGTTTTTTACGCTGAATCAGGGAACAGTGTTTACTTCAAACATTCATGCAATTGCAATTAATTTTACGGTTTTCCTTGACTGAATTCAGCAGCTAATTTGGAGCATTTGAAATAAACAGTGGCTCCCTAGACCAACACAGCATTTACTCCATTAGTAAATTAGTCTTAAAACATGAAGTCAGCAAAGAAGTTTGTCTGTCAATGATGTGCTGTAAAACTCAATACTGCTTTCATGGTGAATGGTGCATCATCTTAGGCTGCCAGTCAACATGCTCTGCTCTATCAAAGTGGTAATTTCCCAAAATGTTACTTTCAGTGCTTTGGGGGAAAAAATTTGACTTTTGTTGACATTTGTTTGGCACATAAATTCAAGGTTATTTTAATAATAGCACATTTCCTGATTCTACTTTTGCACTGCAGGCCGTTCCTGTGTTCTCCACTGATAACATCTTCCTCTTGGTGCCAGCAAAGCAGGGTGGACAAGGGGAATATATCCATGTCGCTATGTTATCCAAACAGGTAATTTAGATCTGCAACGTCTGATTCAAAAAACGGAATTCTTATAATCATCCACAAAAGGGAGGAAATGTTCTTTCATTTGCAAAATGCAGTCTATTGAAGAACTCTACTTAGTGGCATATTTACCTATAATTTTAAACACCGGATAGCACGCAATAGCAGATAAGCTGGTATGCTTACTAAAATGCAGGGCCGGTTCACACTGTAAAATTCAAATGCGCATGTTGCCATGTGATTCCTGCTTTGTCAAAGTCACATGGTCAATGAAAAATTGCATAGTGACGTCATCATGCATACCTGGAAGTGGAGGGACTGGTTATAATACAGAGCTGACAATCTGAAATCCCCTTAAGGGGGCAACATACCTTTATCTGTGCTATCATTGCTGTGCACCAGATCTAGTGCCCAGGTTCAAGTGAGTGCATATTTATTAAGTTTAATAAAGAATGATTTTAAAATAAACAGTAAGTACCACAATAGTTTTTTTTTTTTTTTTTGAGCCAAGCATTGAACCCTTTTAGGGAAGGAGGTGAATGATCTGAAGTCTGGAAGTCTGGGGGAGGTTTCAAACCCCTTAAACGGGAATGCACACATATACCTATTCTTCTATATAGGTCCACATTGTAAGCTGAGACATACAGGGAAAGGTGGTATAACACATACAAGTCACATTATTGAATTGCTTTACTGGATTTTATCACTGGCACATGTGTAATGAATTAGCAACTTGCCAACCAGCGGCATACCTGTATGTCACTAGACTTTGAGTGGTTATACAGGGATGAAACCTGCATCTCCAGGCATCATCCTGGTACCATTTTTAGACCTGACAGTTGGCCTCTGCTTTAAAAATATATAATCTTTGAGGGTTCTAAGAAAATTTCTAGCAAAAAATACTTATGGTTACAAGTAAACAAAAAATCTAGAAAAGGCCTGGAGATAAAGTGGTTAAACACTTTGGACTTCTATCATTGAATGTATCTGTATCATGTGTCATTCTGAATAAAAGAATAACACCGGTCACATACGATTACACATGCGGGCTATTTTTGTTTTTTGGGTTATTTTATATATATATATATTTTTTTTATATATATATAATGGTGTGTCAATAACAGGTGTTATATAGTTAGATTGCATAGCATTTTCAGAGCAAAAAATCCTAATTGAGGTGTGGGAACACATATCAGTGCAGGCTGCAACTACTTACATTCAGAAAGAGGTTTTTATTGCTAATTGCTAGAGTTGTGCGAACCCGAACTGTAAAGTTTGGGTCCATACCGAACTTTGGGGTGTGCCCGTGACCTGGACCCGAACCCGGACATTTGAAAAAAGTTTGGGTTCGGGTTTTGGGTTCGGTTATTTGGGCAGCCAATCAACAAGCATTTCACTGGTTTGCCCTTAGAAGCCATCACAGCCATGCCTACTAATGGCATGGCTGTGATTGGCCAGTGCATCATGTGACCCAGCCTCTTTATAAGCTGGAGTAAATTAGTGCTGCATGTCACATGCTCTCTGGCTAGTATAGGGAGAGGATGCTGCCGGTGCTGTGAGGGACAGATTGTAGATATAATAACATCTCATCCTGCATTACAGAACAATCTGATTGTGGACTAGGTAGATATTACTACTACTACTGCTTTTAGGGACAGATTGCAGATCTAATAACATCTCATGCTGCATTACAGAACAATCTGACTGGACTAGGTAGAGTCTACTGCTTAGAGGGACAGATTATTGTTCTAAAATCATCTTCTAGCTCTATAGGGTCAGGTTCCTGCTGTTGCTGTAAGGGACAGATTATTGTTCTAAAATCATTGCCTACTCCTATAGGGTCAGGTTCATGCTGTTGCTGTAAGGGACAGATTATTGTTCTAAAATCATTTTACTTCCTTTTGCAGCCCTCTAGCACTTTCCAGGACTTTTTTACAGTAATTTTTGTGCCGAAAAGTTCGAACTTTTTCGCGAAGCTCGGCCGAACCCACCGAACCCCAACATCCAGGTGTTCGCTCAACTCTACTAATTGCACAAAGGGATTATTTATTTATTTTTTCTCGGCTATCACTGAGATGAAGGGGATTGACTCTGATGTGATGGGTAGACTGTGATGTGAACGGGAATGACTCTGAAGTAATGCAGAGTGATAATGTGAAAGGGGGAGACTCTCCCACGTGCAGTCAGGGAGAGGGTACATCATCATCCAGTGCAGATGTGAGCGTGCTTCAGCCCAATAAATACAATTCAGGACTGAGGTGCCTTGCAATTTTTCATACTTTTAAAGGGTGCCATGACTGAAAAAAAGGTTGCAAAATGCTGGCCTAATACATGGGTTTTTTGTTGCACCACAAAGAAACACAGAGAACTATCATTCTCGGCTCACTCTTGTACCACCTAGAACTAATATTAGGTATTCATGAATTTTGGTAAAGAAACGCACCAAATGAACAGGGAATACTGGTTCCCTTCATCTCTGTCACACTTACATACAGCCAAAGCCAGCAGGAAGAACTGGAGAGACAGGGAGAGCTGGCTGGAGAGATTAAAATGAAAAGTACCCTCATTTTTTTACTGCACCCCCAGATCAGACAGGCTATATCTGACCCTGGTCTGGGATAATAACTGTGCTTTATAACAGTGGTTTTCAACCTCGGTCCTCAAGTATCCCCAACTGGCCATGTTTTGGGAACTTCCCTTAGATGAAATAGCTCTTATCAATATCTTGTCAGTGATATTGATTTAAAGCAGCTGTGCAAAGTAAAGGAAAACCTGAAAACATGGCCCGTTGGGGGTACTTGAGTACTGAGTTTGAGAAACACTACTCTATAATACTTATGTAGTGCTTCCCCTGGAGGAGCTGCTTGGTAGTTTGGGTTCTCTGTTCCTTTGCCTTGACTTGAGAAACAACTTCAACCCCTTTGACACTCCAAGTTAGATAAAGAGGATATTACACTACTATAACTACCACAAATATATACAAGTAATATTCTGCAAACACTACAATTTAGTACCAGGAAGCAAACACCGGACCAATTAGAAATATTGTTATATTATAATGAATTAGATGCCAGGTACAGCTAAGAACCATTAAAGTGTAAGTCAAGCACAATTCTAGATAAAAAAAAACCTTCTATATTGTAGCAGTTTAGAGTAAGTTTCTATATCTTTGACTGGTAATCTTCAAACCAACATTTAGTGATGACATAGATAACAATAATGGTGACAGAGGTCAGTGCTGTTATAACTTTCCTGCGCTCAGTGTCCTGTAATGCTAGAGCACACTCTAGGTGAATGACTATGATAATAACCAGTCTTTACTTCAGAGGTTCTCCTATCTACAGGCAGCAAGTGAAGACCTTGCAGAGCAGCTGTCCGAGGATACAGTCGTTTGCACTAGTTATTCAGCTGGCTAGCGTTCGGGTCCAGTCTTTAAGATGGTGCACAGAAGTACAGTCTCCGTAAAGTCTGCATGCAGTAGTAAGGGCTGCTAGTCAACTGTACAGACCCTATGTGCTCGGTCTCTACTACCAGCAACAGATCAACGGCAGCAATGCCCTCTCGTCAGTCTTGGCGATACAGCCACAGCCATCCCACTGTTTGGATGTCCTCTGGATTTGCCCCAGTCATCAGCCCACAGGCCAACAGTGATCCGGTCTACCTGCAGCAAGATGTCAAGTCCCGATGGTATCTTAGTTCCCATCCCCTGTGCACATAGGTCCACTCCCTCTCTGGTCTCCAGCACCAGGACCCAGATTTCTGGCTCAGGCCAGGGGCTAGTAGTTGGATGGTGTGCTCTCAGGAAGATAGATGTGAGCAGCCCAGTCCCCTCGCTGCAAGAGGAAGTCGCTCGGTCTGCAGCCTGGGAAAATACAATTCCTTTCTCCTCCTTAGCACTGTCTCCTTTTGGGAAATATAATCCATTTGTCCATATGCTTCTGCAGCATGTCTCCCCTTCTGATCTTCAATTCCCATATTATGGTACTCCAGCTCTCCTGTCTGCAGAAAATGTTCTGACATTACTGATTATTATTATTATTATTGCAATAATAATATATAACTGTCCAATATACATTTATTTCCTCTGCAGCTTGGTAATGAGGACAGTAGTTCTTTGCGTATGCTGACATCTGGTGACTGGGATGTTACAAGGATCGTGGCGTATAATGAAGACAATAAAACAGTGTGAGTTATTGCTATCCACTGTAAAGATGGGTTTCCAGGGAGAAGAATGGTGCAAGAATCTCTGTGGGGCATTGAAGAGCAGAATTACAAATGGGTAGCAGAAGTCTAGAAAATAATTTGAAATGTTGGACTATACAAATATTGCCCAACAGTTAAAATTATTGCTAGTTTAAAATGTATCCAAAGCCAATGAAGTTCTGTTTTTAAGTAAAGTTTGAATAAAGAATAGAGATGTCAGCCTACTAAAAAAACAATAAGAAATTTCAATTATACAAATTATACAAAGTTTACAAAGTTGCGTAAATGTGAAATGTTTATACATTAACGCTTTATCCGCCGATGTGTAAAATGAGATTATTTAAATCCTGTAATTTTCTTACAGTTTTCAGTTTTTTTACCCATTTTATACAGTGTTTTCAGCACATCATCATCATCATTCTTCTCTATATGTTTAAGCTGGCCAAATATATTGGCACAACATAGCTCAACAAAATTTTGATTGAAAAATGAAAAGTTGTCAGCTGAACAAAAAATAGAAGGAAGCTGTTTGGTTTCTATGCGAAGCTCCACCAGATTTTTCACTCTCCAATTTTAGTAAATCAACCCCTACATGTGTATGACTGACTTTAGTTTCACAGCTAGCCAAACATTCTTTTTATCTTTTAATACAGGTCATTCATTGCTCAACCTCCATCCTTTAATTTTCATCTTTTAGTCATTGTAGTCCAATGCTATTGAATAAAGATAGGTCAACCATTCATTTATTTTATCTCATCACTTACCACACTCAATATTCTTTTTATTATTTAGCATGTATTCATTCATTCACTTATGTAATCCTTCATCACACCCAATATTCTTTTTCACAACATACTTATTATTTACATTCATTATATTCCACCATTTCACTATTTCACTCTCACTGAATACAATCCACTATCATTATTTAAATTAATTTATACCACCCTATGCATCTCATCTGTTTGTTCATTCACACTGTGCTATTTATTCCCTTGTCTAATTATTCCCTTATATACACTGAGCAAAATTATAAATGCAACACTTTTGCATTTGCCCCTATTTATCATGAGCTGAACGCTAAGATCTATGACTTTTTCCATGTACACAAAAGGCCTATTTCTCTCAAATCTTGTTCACAAATCTGTCTAAATCTATGTTAGTGAGCACTTCTATTTTGCCAAGATAATTTATCAACCTCACATTTGTTGCATATCAAGATGCTGATTAGACAGCATGATTACTGCATAGGTGTGCCTTAGGCTGTCCACAATAAAAGGCCACTCTAAAATGTGCAGTTTTACTGTATTGGGGGGGGGGGGTCCGGGGGGTCTGAAAACCAGTCAGTATCTGGGGTGACCACCATTTGCCTCACGCAGTGCAGCACATCTCCTTCACATTGAGTTGATCAGGTTGTTGATTGTGGTCTGTGGAATGTTGGTCCATTCCTCTTCAATGGCTGTGCAAAGTTGCTGGACATTGCCAGGAACTGGAACACGCTTTCGTATACTCCAATTCAGAGCATCCCAGACATGCTCAATGGGTGACTTGTCCGGTGAGTATGCCGGCCATGCAAGAACTGGGATGGTTTCAGTTTCCAAGAATTGTGTACAGATCCTTGCAACATGGGGCCGTGCATTATCATTCTGCAACATGAGGTGATGGTCGTGGATGAATGGCACAACAATGGGCATCAGGATCTTGTCATGGTATCTCTGTGCATTCAAAATGCCATCAATAAAATGCACCTGTGTTTGTTGTCCATAGCATACGCCTGCCCATATCATAACCCCACCGCCACCATGGGCCACTCGATCCACAGTGCTGACATCAGCAAACCGCTCACCCACACAGTGCTATACACGCTGTCTGCCATCTGCTCTGTACAGTGAAAACCGGGATTCATCCGTGAAGAGAACACCTCTCCAAAGTGCCAGACGCCATCGAATGTGAACATTTGCCCACTCAAGTCAGTTACGGTGACAAACTGCAATGGGGTCGAGACCCCGATGAGGATGACGAGCATGCAGATGAGCTTCCCTGAGACGGTTTCTGACAGTTTGTGCAGAAATTCTTTGGTTATGCAAACCGATTGTTGCAGCAGCTCTCCGGGTGGCTGGACTCAGACGATCTTGGAGGTGAAGATGCTGCATGTGGAGGTCCTGGGCTGGTGTGGTTACACGTGGTCTGCAGTTGTGAGGCCGGTTGGATGTATTGCCAAATTCTCTGAAACGCCTTTGGAGATGGCTTATGGTAGAGAAATGAACATTTAATTCAAGGGCAACAGCTCTGATGGACATTCCTGCAGTCAGCATGCCAATTGCATGCTCCCTCAAAACCTGTGATATCTGTGGCATTGTGGTGTGTAATAAAACTGCACATTTTAGAGTGGCCTTTTATTGTGGCCAGCCTAAGGCACACCCGTGCAATAATCATGCTGTCTAATCAACATCTTGATATATCACACCTGTGAGGTGCATAGATTATCTTGGCACAGGCTCACTAACACAGATTTAGCCCTGGTTCACATTGGTGCAATTTGGCTTACGATTAGACATGTCAAATCACATGCCAAATTGGCAGCAATTGCCGGCAATGGCACCATCCAAATCAGTGTGACCCTGCATTTGCGTCGCCGCACCGATTCCCAAAAGTACTTTCTGTCCTACTTTTGGCGATTTTAGGTGTGACTTCAATAGACATCTGTGCAGCAACCCGTACAGATATCTCTGAAATCGCACCTGAAGTTGAGACTGACATGCGGGAATGAAATGGTGCGAGTTCATCTGAACTCACACCATTTCATTTCCGCAGTCAGTGTGAACCAAGTCTAAGACAGATTTGTGAACAATATTTGAGAAAAATAGGCCTTTTTGTGTACATAGAAAAAGTTGTAGATCTTCGTGTTCGGCTCATGATAAATAGGGGCAAAAACAAAAGTGCTGTGTTTATAATTTTGCTCAGTGTATTTGTCGGCATGCATTCTCTCTTTTCACACGTCTCCCAATTCTATCAATGTAATGTCTGTAATGTTTTTTTATATTTAATTCTAACTCTTAGTTTTTGTATATTTCCAGTTATTTCCTGAGCGCTGAAGACATGCCCAGGAGAAGACACTTGTATAGGTATGAAGCCATAGTTTTCTTCAAATACTGAAGAGTTTTATCAATCAGCTGGCCATACACTTACAGATTTTTTTTTAGTTCGGCCTAGTTCAGATTCCTGCATTCATGCTATACACCACAAATGGACAAATCTCCTGCTGTAATTATTGTAATTTTACAGCCACCCCACCAGCAGTCAACAATTTTCTGCTCCCTTAAATTTTCAAACAAGGGATGTCAAGTAGGAGGCTGTCAAAAGGGTCACCCACTGAGCAATTTTTGTCCGATTCATTAGGAACCACCAAATCTTCAAACTGCGCCAAGAATGGACATTGGGAGGTGACTCCCCATCAATGATTTCCTGAACAAATAGGAAGTTACTTGTAGGAGGGAAGACTGCATACAAGTGAAGTCACTTATTTCCTGCACATAGAAGTGGTAGTGGAGGGAACAACAGGTCCAGTTCTTCAGTGTCCCTCCCTCCGTGTAGATCAGTACTCCAGTACACATACCTCTGTCCCCAGCATTGATGTCACCAGCTCGGTATGCACTCCAGTAACCACACAGTTTACTGTTCATTATCCATGCCACAAGCAGAATCTCCACTCCAGTACACACAGCTCATGTGCTAGTGTCCATGCCACCATTAAGATCTGCATTCCAGCATGCATAGCTCACTCTTCGATATCTGTGTCACTCCCCAGTGAGATCTTCATAACTGTACACCAGGTTCACTCCACAGTATCCATGTTATTGGTCAAATCTGCATTCAAACACACTCAACTCACATCTTGGTAGCCAGGTTACCAGGGCGTTTTGTCCTCATATTCATCACATCATCAACTGTACTAATGAGAATTTTCATACACGTTTGTATGAACATTCAATTGAAAATCTACTAGTGTATTTCCTCCCTGGTATCAACACTACCAGCGATATTTGTACTTCAGAACACAAAACTCACTCCTCAGTATCCACACCACTTCAACACATTTCCATCACTCCCTAGGTTTTGTCATCCATTACCTGCCCAACAGTGCACGTGGCTCTCTCCCCGGTGCCCACGTCATACATGAGATCAGCACTTCAGTACACACAGCTCACTCCCCATTATCCATGCCAACAGTAAGATCTGCACTCCAACACACAGGTATGGCTTGTCCCAGTCCTGTAACTGCCTCATTTGCTTAAATAACACATTTACTGGCAGAATCAGCATTTAAATGGCTGTGTGTTGAGTTATTTTGAGGGGACAGCAAATTTACACTGTTATACAAGCTGTACACTCACTACTTTACGTTGCAGCAAAGTCTCATTTCTTCAGTGTTGTCACATGGAAAGATATAATAAAATATTTACAAAAATGTGAGGGGTGTACTAACTTTTGTGAGATACTGTAAAGTAAAAGAAAGCAGTTTGGATATCATTGTAATAATCCTCTCTAAATACAGTGTGGAGACTTCAGGAATATTGAACCGAACTTGTGTCACCTGTGACCTCATTCCAGACTGCCATTTTGTGGATGTGGAATTCAGCCCTAGAGGTGGTTATTTCATCTTGTTCTGCAAAGGTAAAAACAATGGAATGGATGAGAAAGGGGCTAAGTTAGTAATGCTACACTCCTGTCGTAGAACCTGAACTGGGCTTGAATAATGACAGAGGATTCTATCTCGAGGTTGCTATATAGGATTATCAAACATGCTTTAAGCCAAAATGTCTATTCCTTACCGCGGTCCGCGATCATATAAAAGAATAGAGAAGGCACAGTAAATGTATGTAAAGCTAATAGAGCACCAAAG
Organism: Glandirana rugosa; assembly: GCA_018402905.1. NCBI lineage: Eukaryota > Metazoa > Chordata > Amphibia > Anura > Ranidae > Glandirana > Glandirana rugosa. Next base: position 531,228 of record BLSH010458577.1, on the reverse strand, counting down.
TGCCTCTGTGACTTACGCTGGGGAGAAGTCAGACGAGCCTTCCTATGCCGCCGGATGACGAAACGCGTAAGGCGGAGCCTGAGAAGTCAGAACGCTCACCCACTCACTCGGCTATTAGCAAAACGGAGATTTCTTTGACTGGCTGCCGCACGGCGGCATGGGAAGGCTCGTCTGACTTCTCCCCAGCGTAAGTCACAGAGGCACTTTGGTGCTCTATTAGCTTTACATACATTTACTGTGCCTTCTCTATTCTTTTATATGATCGCGGACC
>BLSH010458577.1:519453-530947 GCA_018402905.1 Glandirana rugosa | reverse complement strand
GGATTATCAAACATGCTTTAAGCCAAAATGTCTATTCCTTACCGCGGTCCGCGATCATATAAAAGAATAGAGAAGGCACAGTAAATGTATGTAAAGCTAATAGAGCACCAAAGTGCCTCTGTGACTTACGCTGGGGAGAAGTCAGACGAGCCTTCCTATGCCGCCGGATGACGAAACGCGTAAGGCGGAGCCTGAGAAGTCAGAACGCTCACCCACTCACTCGGCTATTAGCAAAACGGAGATTTCTTTGACTGGCTGCCGCACGGCGGCATGGGAAGGCTCGTCTGACTTCTCCCCAGCGTAAGTCACAGAGGCACTTTGGTGCTCTATTAGCTTTACATACATTTACTGTGCCTTCTCTATTCTTTTATATGATCGCGGACCGCGGTAAGGAATAGACATTTTGGCTTGGTTTGTTACAACAAAACAGCTTGCATCACGGATCACCGGCAAACCTACAACAGGTGGTCTCTTTTATTTTCCCATACTGTTTGTTTTGCACGGCCCCTTTCACTAATTTTAGGCAGCGCCATTTATCTCCATTATTTCATTCTGGTATCCACACTCCCAAGGTGTTCGAGGCAAGGCTGCGCCACAGTACCTTAATATATTTTATGGCATATACATTTTATTTATTTTATATCAGATCTTAATTTATTTTCTTATACTTTGTCTCACACAAACTTATTCATACATATTCTCCACACATTCCTGTGTGATCTACAAATGAAGTCATAATACTTAGTGCATGGTGATCACCATCAATATTCGGCAGCGCCATCTGTGTCATTTTCTGTATCTTCCATCAAACATGCTTTATCTACTGTATTTGAAGAACAGGCATTATGGTCTTGGTCATTTTAATCAGTTGAATTTTAAGGTTAATGAGAATATTTAAATGTTTTAAACTGGTGTTTTATGTCTTGTCATTCATTAATACTTAATTTTAGAAGTAAACACTTAATACAGGGCATCTTCAGAACATTCTGGACTTAGAAGGAACACAGCCCAGCAGCACCAGGGCTCTATACAGTGACCTATGAACAGGAGATAGGGAGGAGTGTGTGCCTCCTCTTACTCTTTTAGCTCTGTGTGTATTCTTCATTAAATTGTTTTTATTCATTTTAGCAAAAGGTTACAAGACACAATACATCGCCATAAAAAAGCCAAGACAATATTCATACAATGAACTAACAAAAAATAAATATGCTATAAAAGACCTGCAGGTCCCATACACAGCTTCACAATAAATATGATTACAAACATATATAATAATAGGTATATCTCCTATAACCTTATCATAATAGTCATATACAGTATATCATAATCATAATTCTTCTCCAAAGAGAAGGCAAGAGGCAACGTGAGAGGTGATGGCTCCCCACATCCAAATACAAAAAAGCTTTGACTGGTCTTCCCCAGAAAAAAAAAAAACCTAGGTTACCAGCAGGGCTGTAGATAAGGGGGTACCACCAGTCCTCCTGTACGGGGCCCGGGCCAGCAGGGAGGCCCAGGCAGCAGGGTGAATCAAATGTGGGCAGAAAGGGTGATCGGTGCAGCCCAGGCATCACAGTGTGCCCCCTTACTCCCGCAGTGCTGCCAGCTTCCCACCTCTCCTTCCCACTGGCAGCTGCCAGCACGCAATAGGATCCTTCAAGATTGAAAGTGAGGAAAGGGTCCAGTGAATATGTCATATTTACCAGCCCCTTCCTTTCCTGAATGAACACAATGAGTGATCACTACTGATCACTCACTGTGTTCATTCATAACTGAAGCATTGGCTGTATGCGTTAGGTTGTCTGTATGGGACCCCACGTCAGGTTGTCTGCATGGGGTCCCATGGTTTCTAACAGTAGCCCTGGTTAACAGGCTTTTCTGCCTAACTCTAAGTAGCATTCTTAATAGTAGGAGATTACCTTCTCTTTACAGTATAACGGTTAAAAACTGTAGGAAACTCACAGTTAGTTGTATGTAGCACCACATGTTGGCTTTACACACTTGATTTAAAAATGTATATGCAATGTTTTATGTATAGAGTACCTGCCAAAAAAAAATCTAATCAAAACAGTAAATGGGTACAAAAACACTATATATTGCCTTTATCTATAATTACCAGTTTGCCTGTAAAGCCTCATTCAAATGGGCATAAAAATCCATACACTCAAGCAAAGAACCGTATTATCTCATGTGCTCCATGTAGCCATGTGCAGACATCCTCTTCTTCATGGATCTTCAATTGCACCCCCAAATGTACATCCATGTGGGACTGATGCACACAGAACAGAGCATCAGTCCTGCACAGAAGTACAGTTGGAGATGTGAAATCCATGCAGCCATGTGCAGGCAGCCTGTTCAAATCAATGATAGGAGGACTGTTGCATGGATCTGCATGGTTCTTCAAACGCATCTCCAAGTGTACATCCATGCAGGACTGATGCACGGATCAGAGCGTAGTTTGTTCTTTTCAGATCTGGGCATTGGTCCTGCGTGGATGTGCAGTTGGGGATGTTTATGCTTCCCGCACAGGTGAAAATGGCCCTTTGCACAGGTGAATGGATTAGCATGCCTATGTGAATGAAGCCTTACTGTTATATACCTCCTCTCAAGAATGCACTATATTGTATATTTTACAGGTCCAGGAGTTCCTCAGATTTCTGTACATTCAACCAACAATCCTAAGGGTGAGTGGCACATTCTTAACATGATGAGATAATTTTAAAATATACATAAAAATAAAATCTGTTTGGTTGTACAGTGGTTAAGTGCACCCTTCATGGGAGAATTATGTGGGCTGCCATTGCTGATTTCTTCTTTTGAGAATGCTTAAGGAAAAGGAATTCAGAGACTTTTCTGACACCACATAACTGCTGCAAGTTGGTTCTACTGTCTCCAAGAGATGGTAGAGTGCAAGCTATTCAATTTTCACCACCAATGCTCCTACTAATGCCATTTATTTCCAACACTCAATCCTATTTTTCTGTGACCTGAAGTTACCTTGATATTTCCCTTACAGCCTTACTCCTTATCTTACTGTAGCACTACCACCAAAGGAGATGCTGGAAATATGCCCGGGTTTCTTTTTGGCTCCATGATCAGTCTAGGGCTGTTCTTGTTGGTGTTTTTATTTTTAGGTTAACTTGGATAGGGATGGGGAGAATTGAGTGGGAATACTCCAAAGAGAACTATGTACAAGATGAGGACAGTAAACTTCCTCCTGCAGAACTGAAGCAAAAGTGCTTGCAAAATCGGAGGCTGGTAGTTTGTGGCTTTGTAGTAGAAACAGTTAAAAACATAAAAGCTTTTTCTTTAGAGAAATTAGAGCAAAGTCCCTACACAGAGAATTAGATAAACTAGGCTCTTCAGGATACCAGCTGATGTCCCCTTTACACACATCAGTCCAAAAGTATATAAGATCTCCCTCACTGCCTGTACTCACAAAATGTCCTTGGAAGTTGGTTGCCTCCTTCTAAAATTCACCTGACACCATTTTCCTGTGATACCAGACTAAATCTTCAGATGACAGCCCCTTAGTCAGCTCTCTTCAACTTCAGCAAAGCAGGCCCTCAGGTCGCCCATCTGAGGCTTCAGCACCTTTAAAAGACCTGGAAGCTCTTTGTCTGAGTATTTATACAGACTCCCAGCAGCCATCTGGGCCACCCTCCCAGGGATTGGCCAGGGCTTTATAAATATTCATGCTGCCCATTTGCCTTATTCCACACCTGTGTTCTATAGAGATCCACAATTCTCCAGAAAACAGAGAGAGCAATCAAACCTGCAGCAGAAGAAACACTGAACAGACCGGAATAATCAACACAGCTCCAGTGATTACAGTGAGCACAACTAAATTTGCCTAACAACAAAAAAGCAGCTCCACTGCATACAGTGAACCAGAGCTACATTACACTAATAATTATGCAATCTTGTCACAATTACTGTCTTTGAGTATTATCAAAGCACCTATCTCCAAAAATATTCCATACACATCTTTTACTCCAAAAATATGCCACACACATCCACTAATTAAACTGGTTGTAAACCTTCAGTTTAAAAAAAATAAATAAATAAATAACAAACATGCCTATACTTACCTGCTCTGTGCAATCTCTGCACAAACCAGCCCTGATCCTCTTTTTCTGGGGTCTACTGCCGGCACTCTAGGCTTTCCATTGGAGCACCCGTGCGGGCTCGCTCCCTAGTCCCACTGCTGCGTCAATTGACACAGACAGTGGGACTCAGCTCTGCCCCCCACCCCTGTGTCACCTTAATGCATAGAATGCTTTAAGGGGAAAAACCTTGGGGCTTTACAACCACTTTAATGACCCGGTATTCTATTTTTAATTAAATCATTCCTTATTGTATTTTTCTTCCTCCTCCTTGGGTTACCAATCCTCATCTGTCCACCTTCACTTCTGTTTGTTTGGAATGAGCAATTCATGTTATTAGTGAACAAGAGAGGGCGGCTATGTTCCTAGATACAGTGGGACCATGGAGGATGAACATAGCCGCCCTCTAACAGGAAGCCGGATCACAACCACAACAAATACGTTGTAGGAATTTGGAGATTTGGAGGAAGCTGAGAGCAATAGAAGGTACCTTATGAGTTAAGAATATATACTTTAACCACTTCAGCCCCGGAAGGATTTACCCCCTTAATGACCAGAGCATTTTTTGCGATACAGCACTGCATCATTTTAACTGACAATTGTGTGGTCGTGCAACGTTTTACCCAAACAAAATTTATGTCCTTTTTTTTCCCACAAATAGAGCTTTCTTTTGTTGGTATTTGATCACCTGTGCGTTTTTTATTTTTTGTGCTATAAACAAAAAAAGAGGGACAATTTTGAAATAAAAAACAATATTTTTTACTTTTTGCTATAATATATCCAAAAAAAAGTGTCTTCATCATTTTAGGCAATATGTATTATGCTACATATTTTTGTTTAAAAAATTGCAATAAGCGTATATTGATTGGTTTACGTAAAAGTCATAGCTTCTACAAAATAGGGGATATATTTATGGCATTTTTATTATTTATTTTTTTACTAGTAATAGTGGTGATCAGCGATTTTTAACGACTGCGATATTGCGGTGGACAGATTGGACTCTTTTGACACTTTTTTGGGACCATTGATATTTATACAGTGATCAGAGCTAAAAATAGCCACTGATTACTGTTTAAATGTCATTGGCAGGGAAGGAGTTAACACTAGGGGGCAATCAAGGGGGTTAAATGTTCCCTAGGTAGGTGTTTCTAACTGTGTGGGGGCTGGGCAGGGATTAGAGATAGATCGTTGTTCCGGATTACTTGGAACAGCAGATCTCTTTCTACTTCCCTGACAGAACCGAGATCTGTCTGTGTACATTAAAGAGGAAGTAAACGCAGATGGGGTTTACTTCCTCTATGTCCCCCTGTAAAGTAGAAACATAATGGGCTACTATGCATCCACTTACCTGCAAACGAAGCCTGAGACGTCCAGCGCTGTCCCCTGTGATGGCTGCGTCCATCTTCAGCCCCTCTTCCTTCCGGGGCCGCAACTCTGGCTCTGTGACTAGCCGGAGTCGCGTGACGTCACTCCCGCGTATGTGCGCAGGAGCCGCCAGTCACGGCATGGTCGCAGTGGAGGAACGGCACACAGGCCAATCCTTCACCGCGCATGTGCCGTCATGACGTTGGCACAGCTTCAACACTGCATAGAACCGTACAGGTTTAGGAGATATGCAGTGCACCTACAGGTAAGCCTTATTATATACTTACCTGTAGGTTAAAGTGGTTGTCACAAGTTGACAACTACTTTAACAGATCCCCGTTCTGACTCTCTGAGGAGCGATCATGTGTAGCCGGAGGACATTGCGGCCGCCGGCCACATGTAATGGCTCTGGCGTTGCGCCGCGGACATGCGCGCCCCCTATAGCTCTTAAAGCGACCGACATACAATGATGGCGATTTGCGCAGCCGTGCCAACCTGCCGCAGTAAAACTGTGGCAGCTGGTCAACAAGCGGTTAAACTTTAAATTGCCCTCATTTTGAGCTTGTGAACCCCTTATGTTTCCTATGATGGATTATTCTGTTTAAAAATAAAGAATTTCGTACAGTCAACTCCTAAACATACCAATGCACCAATGTATCTCACTTCTTTTGAGAGTGTTTGCTTTAACAATCCCTCGACTAAGGTTACAGTTTCACTCATCTCCAGCTTTTTCGTTGGGTCTGAATCCCACTGTCTCCCCTCATATGTAAGGGAATGGATGCAGGCTACTCCATTGAACAATCTCAATGGTCACAGATATGGGACACATCAGCCTGTGGTTAAAGAGGAAGTAAACCCTGATGGGTTTTACTTCCTCTTTATTACCCTGCAATGTAAAAGCATAATGGGCTAGTATGCATTGCATATTAGCCCATTATGTGGCATTTACCTGCATTGGAAGCTCGCGCTGTCCCTCGATGTCCCCACTCCAGACCACGTCCATCTTCTGCCCCTCTTCCTTCCAGGGGCCACGATCTCCGGCTCTGTGCCACGGGAGCCGCCAATCGCGGCACGATCTCAGTGAAGGAACGGCACGGGGGCCATTTCTTCACTGCACATGTGCCCGATAACATGGGCACATTACAGTATACTGTATGTCTCCTAAACCGTGCAGGTTTAGGAGATATGCAGGGAACCTACAGGTAAGCCTTATTATAGGCTTACCTGTAGGTTAAATTGGTTGTCCAGGGTTGACATCCACTTTAAAGCTTAACTTAAAGCAGAACTAAACTGCATCTGAGCACCACAAACCAAAAATGTCATTCATTTAGCATTGACTCTCTGGAATCCATCTGCTCTTAGTTCAGGCATACAAGCAGGAGGGATGCTTAGCTGAGAAAAACCCTCCTTCCCTCCTTGAGACTTCTGGGATGTATGACATCATTTGCCAGGAAGTAACTGAAGAAACAAAAACAATAGTTTAAAACAAGTAAATATGATATATGTTCCTATCTATTTACTAATGCTGCAGCATAATGATTAAAAATAGCCAATGTTGATTGGGAGAGTAACGTTCCACTTTAATTACGTCAAATACTGAACACTCCTACAAAGGTACATGGTATCTCATAGACTAGAATTCATATATTTTTGTGGTTGTGGTTCTGAGTGTACTCTTCTTAATCAGTTCCCTACCGAGTCATATTAAAATGACGTCGGCAGGAACCGCTCGTCGATCCGGGCCGATGTCATATGACATCGGCCGCTTCTCACCGCTACTGTGGACCCCTGGGGGCCCGCAGAGCGGCGATCACGGATTGATCGTGTGCCGGGGGGTCGTGTCCCCCCCGATCGGGGTAAAGAGCCAATAGAATTGGCTCTTTACCACGTGACCAGCTGTGTCCAATCACAGCCCGTCACTACTGACCTCCACGTACACGCCGCTCGTGCGCGGGCGATCGGGGCTGAGGATTGTCCCTCGGACAAAGCCCAGCTCTGATCAGTGTAAAGAGCCAATAGAATTGGCTCTTTACCACATGACCGGCTGTGTCAATCACAGCCAGTCATGTGATGTAAACAAACCGTGGTAACGAACAGTTACCGTGGTTCTCCCTGTCACACACCGATCGTGTGTGAGAGGGAGATTGCGGTAACAGCTCGTTACCGCCCACTGTGTACACCAAGCACGTTGATCACCCCCCCATAAAGAGTACCTGTCACCACCCCATCAAAGTACCTGTCACCAACCCATCAAAGTACCTGTCACCAACCTATCAAAGTATCTGTCACCTGTCCATCAAAGTACCTGTCACCTGTCCATCAAAGTACCCGAGTACCTGTCACCTGCCCATCAGAGTACCCAAGTACCTGTCACCTGCCCATCAGAGTACCCGAGTACCTGTCACCAGCTCATCTGAGTACCCGAGTACCTGTCACTTGCCCATCAGAGTACCCGAGTACCTGTCACCATCCCATCTGAGTAACCGAGTACCTGTCACCAACCCATCTGAGTACCCGAGTACTTGTCACCAACCCATCAGAGTACCCGAGTACCTGTCACCAACCCATCAAAGTACCCTAGTACCTGTCACCAGCCCATCAGAGTACCCGAGTACCTGTCACCAGCTCATCAAAGTACCCGAGTAAATGTCACCAGCCCATCAGAGTACCTGAGTACCTGTCACCTGCCCATCAGAGTACCCGAGTACCTGTCACCTGCCCATCAGAGTGCCTGAGTACCTGTCACTTGCTCATCAGAGCACCCGAGTACCTGTCACCAACCCATCAGAGTACCCGAGTACCTGTCACCTGCCCATCAGAGTACCCGAGTACCTGTCACCTGTCATCAGAGAATCTGAGTACCTGTTGCCAGACCATCAGCGCACCCGTGTACCTGTCACCAGACCATCAGCGTACCAGAGTACCTGTCACCTGCCTATCTGAGTACCCAAGTACCTGTCACCAGCCCATCAGCGTACCCGAGTACCTGTCACCTGCCCACCTGAGTACCCGAGTACCTGTCACCTGTCCACCTGAGTACCCGAGTACCTGTCACCAGCCCATCAGAGTACCCGAGTACCTGTCACCTGCCCTTCAGATTACCCGAGTACCTGTCACCAACCCATCTGAGTAACCGAGTACATATCTGCAGCCCATCAGAGTACCCAAGTACCTTTTACCAGTCCATCAGATTACCTGAATACCTGTCTCCAGACCATCAAAGTACCCAAGTACCTATCTGCAGCCCATCAGAATACCTGAGTACCTATCTGCAGCCCATCAGAGTACCCGAGTACCTATCTGCAGCACATGCCTCACAGAATATACCTTGTGTGTTTGCTTTCCAAAATGGGGCATTTTGTGGGTAATTCCACTGTCCTGGGGCTCCAGGGCCTTCAAAAGTGTGATAGGTATGAATGAAATTGTATGTGTAATTTATGCTCCTAAAACGCCTGACGGTGCTCCCTGCATGTTCGGCCTCTGTATGTGGCCAGGGTGTGAAAAAGTCTCACACATGTGGTATCACCATACTCGGGACGAGTAGCAGAATATATTTTGGGGGTTAATTTTTGCTATGTGCATGCTATGTGTTAGAAATATCTTATAAATTGACCACTTTGTGTAAAAATAAAGGCGTTTTCATTTTCTTTCCACGTTTTTCAAAGACTTGTGGAAAAAAATGAACCATTCAAAGGACTCATAATGCCTCATTATTATACATTGGGATGTTTGCTTTCCAAAATGGGGTCATTTTGTGGGTAATTCCGTTGTCCTGGTGCTCCAGGGCCTTAAAAAATGTAATTGGTCGTTAGGAAATTAGATGTGAAAATTCTGCTCCTAGAACGCATGATGGTGCTCCCTGTATGTTGGACCTCTCTATGTGGCCAGGCTGTGAAAAAGCCTCACACATGTGGTATCGCCATACTCGGGGCAAGTAGCAGAATGTATCTTGAGGTGTAATTGGAAGTATGTAAGTAAGTAAGTAAGTATTGGAAGCATATGCTGTGTGGGAGAAATAACTTGTTGTTATGACAATTTTGTGCAAAAAAAAAAATAATAATAATTTCTTAATTTTCCCAAGAATTGTGGGAAAAAAGTACAACTTCAAAAAACTAAACTTTGGAATGTCTACTTTTCAAAAGGGGGTAATTTGGGGGGTATTTGTACATTCCTGAGATTTCAGGGCCTCAAGAAATGAGATGGCCAGCAGTGCATCAGGTGTGATGCACTGCCAATTTTCAATTTTCAATGATTGGCACCATAGTTTGTAGACTCTATAGCTTTCACACAGACCAAATAATATACACTTATTTGGGTTATTTTTACCAAAGATAGGTAGCAGTATAGGTTTTGGCCCAAATTTATTAACAAAAATTAATTTGCTAAATTTTATCACAGAAACAAAAAAAAGTGTTTTTTTTTCAAAATGTTCGCAATTTTTTCACTTATGTCGCAAAAAATAAAAAACCCAGAGGTTCTTAAATACCACCAAAACAAAGCTCTATTTGTGTGAAAAAAATGATAAAAATGGTGGTTTGGGTACAGTGTAGCATGAGAGAGTAATTGTCATTCAAAATGTGAGAGCGCTGAAAGCTGAAAATTGGTCTGGGTAGGAAGGGGGTATAAACGTCCTGTATTGAAGTGGTTAAAGTCCCAAACCCTTTTTTAAAAACGCCGCACACAAAAACAAATGTGAAACCACTGGGTTTTGCTTTAATTCCTAGTGGCACCCTGTGCGGCTGCTAAAGAGCAGTGCGTTTCTCTCGTGTGTCGGGAATGTGCGTGATACTGCGGGTTGACGGCATGCAATAATGTGAGCCTAGCATGAAACAGAACACAGTGGAGTTGATCTACTAAAACTGCCGATCAGCTTGTTCAATTAAGCTTTGACAGAAAAAAAAAACTGAAAGCTGATTGGTTTCTATGCAGAGCTGCATCAGATTTTGCACCTTTTTTGTAAATCAACCCCAGTGACTCAGACTATACCAGTTATCAATAAAATGATGACATTTTACACATTGAGGGGCATTTATCAAGCAAATTAATAACAATATTAGACAAAAATCAGGCAGCCTCTCACTTAGCAAAGTATATGTAACAGGTATGCAGTGTATTTAGTACCCCTGCAACTGTATTACTGGGCAGCCCAACTGTGACAAATATGTAAAGATTAGTGTTGAGCGAACCCGGACTGTAACGTTCGGGTCCGTACCGAACTTTTGGGTGTCCGTGGCACGGACCCGGACCCGGACATTTCAAAAATCGTTCGGGTTCGGTCCGGGGTTCTGCTATTTTACTCCAAGTGTTGAGAAGCCATTACAGCCATGCCTACTAATGGCATGGCTGTGATTGGCCAGTGCATCATGTGACCCAGCCTCTTTATAAGCTGGAGTCACAGTGCTGCAGTCACATGCTCCTTGGGTTAGTGTAGGGAAAGGAAGCTGAAAGCTTGAGGGACAGATTTGAGACAGTTTAAGACCTGATCCTGCATCCTGAGATAGATTACTTTACTACTGCTGTCTGTGCTGTTGCTCTGAGGACAGATAGAAGAAATTAGAGATTTTACATACCGCTGCTTTGAGTTGCACTTCAAGCTCTGCATAAAACAACGATCGCTACGATCGTGCTCAACGATCAGATTGTTGGGGGAATTTGAGATTTCAAATACCGCTGCTTAGAGTTGGAGATTGCAGATTAAACTCTGTCTAACGAAACGATCGTACGTTCGTACACAACGATCAGTTTGTGGGATCATACACAACGATCAGATTGTGGGAGTAATTTGAGATTTCACATACTGCTGCTTAGAGTGATCTGACTGCACTAGGTAGAGGCTTCTGCTTAGAGGGACAGATTCTTGTTCCAAAACCATTGCCTACTCCTATAGGGCCAGCTGTTGTTGTAAGTGACACATTATTTTTCAAAAAAACATCTCCATATCCTAGTTCAAAAGGGAGAGTTTCCAGGTGTTGCTTAGAGGGACAGATTCTTGTTCCAAAACCATTGCCTACCATGCTAGCAAAGCA
>BLSH010458577.1:498921-514933 GCA_018402905.1 Glandirana rugosa | reverse complement strand
TTTTTTTATTTGATTTTAATTTATTTTCCCTATCCCCATTTATTTGTAGGGCACTTGCCCTAGTTTGAAGATGATTTTAGAACAGTTATATGGCTTCTACCGTTAATTAATACTTTTCAGACACAGTTTGAAGATGATCCACATTCACCTCCATTTTTGCTTTTTTTATGTTTTTATTTTTTTAAAAATATTTAAAGTTATTTCCCTGTCCCCATTTTTTTGTAGGGCACTTGCCCTACCCTTACCCCCATTTTACTTCCTTTTGCAGCCCTCTAGGGCTTTCCAGGACTTTGTTACAGCCATTTTTGTGCCTAAAAGTTCGGGTCCCCATTGATTTCAATGGGGTTCGTTGTCCGTGCGATCGTTCGGGTTCCGTCCGGACCCGGACCCGGACTTTGTCCCGAAGTTCGGCTGGACCAGCAGAACCCGAACTTCCAAAGGTTTGCTCAACTCTAGTAAAGATCAATGACAGATTTATTACTGAAGATAAAGAATATTTTCCCACCAAACAGATATATAATTAGGAAGTAATAAGGGTCAAATATCATTGAGTCATTAGCTACTTTAGAACAGCTGAAGGAGGAATTTATGACTGTAACCTTGTAATAAATCTGTTTCACAATCTGTCTCACTGCTTCACTATAGCATTGCCTTGCTGTGCAACAGAATTAATAAATGTCCCCCATACTGTTAAGATGGCATTTATGTCTTATTTCTGCAGTCTTGTATATTGTTTTTTATTTGACCAATCTGGATCCGAATCTACCAAGTTACAGTATTATTGGATGATGAAGTTAAAAGTGGGATCTGTTTACAGATTCTTATATCCTTTGTGACATTATGAAAGGCAAATGGAAGTGGAGGTATGGAGATGGGGTGTCCCGCTAGCAACCCAACACCATTATTGGTATAGGCATGGACTATCTCGGCACTCAAGGATAACACAATTGTAAATAGAAAAATTAAAACAATTTATTTGAATTAATGTCATACATAAACATATAATAAAATCACTTGTACAGTATAAGATACATCCCCCAGTGGGGTTTACACAAGGTGCCTATAGTGATCCCCAAAAGGGACACCATTGGCCCATCATTGGTAGGCTGTAAATCATTTCTGATGCTCTCGACCGGTTTCGCGGGGGTTCTGCTTCTTCAGGAGGTTAGTCATCAAAAAACAGCTAGGGTATTTAGAAACTATACATAAATATAAAAATAACAATCAATTAATATGCACCATTGAATAGAGAAAAAGCTGGGAAATTTGGATATTAACTTACCCCAAAATGGTCGCAGCCAGCTTCAGGGGCCAGAGACACGCCCACAAGGGGCTATCCCCCAACATGGAGGACAAATGGAGCAGAATAACTATATGTAGAGAGGGGGATAGTGTAAATGATGTATCATCCGGAAGAACCAAATGGTGAAAAAAGAGGATCCCCGTGATGGAAATTTGAAAGGTGAGGGGATGATAAAAAGAATGGAAAGGGAAAAAAAAAAAAGAAACACAAAGAATAGGAAAAGAAAAGAAATGAAAAACAGAGAGGGAGAGAAAGAGAAATAGAGGGAGAGGGGAAGAGGGTAATAAAGGAGGTAGGAGAGGAAGGAAGGGAAAGTTTGAAAAAAGTTATGTGGACCAGACAAGAAAATAACGGAGGGCGGGGGAAGAAAACAGATGGGAAGGCAAGGAGGAGAGAGGGGGAGAGGGAAAAAGGGGGGGAGACGGAAAGGTGGAACGGGGGGGGAAACAGGGGGAAGGAAAAAGAAAGGTGGAAGAAGAAAAAAAGAAGAGGGGGGACTACTCTGTACTATCTTATTTGGGCTCACTACTTAAATTATGAAAGGCAAGGTGATCGATGAACGTTATGTTTCACCTCGCATGCGTTCATTTTCAGTGAACTAAGGCAAAATCTGGTCCAGGTGTTACCAGCCACCTTAGCAGGGTTTGTTCCAGACCAGATTTTGCGGTACACTTGAGTTCACCAACAGGTGGTATAAATAAGCAGGATTACAGCAAAGATTTGCCTTGGCCTGGCACTCAGGAGCCATCAAGCCTGAGAGAGCCGATGAACTGAAGTTTGCTTTATGACTGAAACAAAAGGTTTGCATTGTCTTTGTTTTGTGGGTGACTGGGAGAAGCCCTTCACCGCTCAGTTAGGAAAACTGGAAATTTTTAGTAAGAGCCTAGATGGCAAGGATTTATTTTCTGTTTTGTTTGTTTTTGTTTTCATGCAACCTTTTAAAAAAAACTGGCTACAAGTCAGCTTTTAAGAAAACCTGCCTTTTGGACTACCTTTTTCCCAGGGAAGGTGATCCTCATTGAGCTAACCCCCCACACATGGTGGATTTTCAGTGGGCATCATCCTAAACAAGTGGAAAGATGGAGGATGTGTTAAAAGCCCTGCTGCAGGCCACTGCAACCCAGCAGGAGAACAATCGCCAGCAGCAGGAAACCAATCACTAGGTCGCACAGGCCATTGCAGTGCAGCAGGAGGCAAATCGCCAGGCCATTGCAGCCCAGCAGGAGGCGAATCGCTAGTTTGCGGAGGCTCTGGTGGAATTAAAGAAGGGGTCCACAGGTCCTTTGCCGGTGGAAGAGAAAATGGTGTGTGCAGGCTATTACCTGCAGAAGATGACACCTGCAGATGATGTGAAGTCTTACCTAGCAACTTTTGAAAGAGTCGCTGTTCGAGAAAAATAGCAAAAAGAGCAATGGGCAGGACTGCTAGCTCCCTTCCTAACAGGAGAACCCCAAAAGGCCTATTATGACCTGGAACCAGATGCTGCCCAGGATTATGAGACACTAAAAGCTGAGATGCTTGCACGTATGGCAATTGGGCATCACCATTGCAGTTTGGGCTCAACGGGTGCATCCGTGGTCATACAATACTGACAAGCCACCCCACTCCCAAATATTTGACTTAATACACCTCACCAAGAAATGGCTTCAGCCAGAGACTTTGTCGGGTCCTAAGATTGTGGAGCGTGTGGTCATGGTCCATTATTTACGTGCGTTCCCTGCCACTTTGAGGAAGTGGGTCAGCCATGGGGACCCTAAGACTGCAAACCAGCTGGCGGAGCTGGTGGAGAGATATACAGCTGCTGAGAACTTGTTGAACCCATCCGTGTCCCACTCCAATGTCTCTAGGGGTGAAAAACCGCCCGGAGGATCTGGTAAGACTGTTCCAGGGTTCAAGGGCGTGGGGAAAAATTACAAGACTGTTGCCAAAGAGACTATGGGCACAGGACCTGGAGACTGGCCAAATAGGTCAGGAAGGTATCTGAGGCCATTTAGAAGACTGGGTACAGAACACATAAAATGTTATCGCTGCCATGCATTAGGTCATATTGCTGCTAACTGTTCCCCAAATGATGAGCCAATACAATGTGATAAGGCTTACTTGAAAAAACACATGTCTCTTTTTGCACAGGTAACACGTACTGCATGATGTCAGGAACACATGGAAAAACAAATGTGTGTGATTTCAGTGGATGGAAAGCCAGTCACTGCTCTGCTAGATTCTGGTAGTGTTGTGACATTAGTCAAAGGTGATTTTGTAAATCCTGCAAAGTTACAGCCTAGCACTATTGATTTGTATACATGGTGACACACGTGATTACCAGACTGCTGTGGTGGAGTTTGATACCCCTTGTGGCACTGTGACACATTCAGTGGGGGTGGTACCCTCACTACTTCATGAAGTCCTAGTGGGGAAAGATTTTCCACACGTTTGGAGTTATGGGAAAACAAAAGTAGTCAGGAGGGCAGAGCTCCCCCTGCTGAGGAAATACTGGAACTCACTTCGGACCCTTTTGATTGAAAAATTGAAAGGGAAACTGTTGGTGTGTCCAACAGAGGCGTAGGTCCTTTTCCTTTTTCTGTAATGGCTAGAGAGCAGGAGGAGATAGAATCCAGCCCCCAGCTTGAGGATAATGAACAAGAAATTATCTCTAACTCTAATAGTGAGAGTGGACAGAATGTGGTGCCTGACTTAGACGTCAGGAAACATGACTTTTGTACGGGAAAATTAAGAGACTCCACACTCATTAGAGCCAGAGAAAACATTAAAATAATTGATGGCAAACCTGTTGAACCCAATGTAGGGGTGTCTTTTTCCTATATGGCTCTTAAAAATAATTTGCTGTATCAAGTGGTAAAACAAAGGGGAGGAGGAGGTAGAGCAATTAGTGGTTCCCAAACCCTATCGCCGGGTGGTATTAGATTTGACCTATGGTCATATAATGGGTGGACATCTGGGCATAGAGAAAACTAAGGAGGGGGGGAAATTGGGATTTTTTGCTGCCATACCTCATGTTTGCCATACAAGAGATACCTCAGGCATCTACAGGTTATTTACCTTTTGAACTACTGTATGGTAGACATCCCAGGGGATTGCTAGATGTCGCAAAAGAAACATGGGAGGGAGAGACCATGCCTTACAAAAGCGTCATTGAGCATATCTCACTGATGCAAGATAGTATCAAGGCTGTCATGCCACTTGTACGGGAACATATGGAGCAAGACCAGGAGGCCCAGAGAAGAGTTTATAATCGGGGTGCCAAGATCCGGACCTTCAACCCGGGGGATAGAGTGCTGGCACTACTCCCCACAGTTGAGAGTAAATTTCTGGCAAAGTGGCAAGGTCCCTTTGAAATTAAGGAAAGAGTAGGGGAAGTAAACTGCAAAGTTTACCAGCCAGGGAAAAGGAAACCAGAGCAAATATATCATGTTAATCTCTGGAAACCTTGGAAGGACAGAGAGACTTTACTGGCAGTGCCAACTCCCCAAAAGGACATGGCCCAGTGACACCTGAGGTACCCATAACTGAAACCTTGTCAGTGGCCCAACAAAAGGACATTAAATAGTTTGTGAGTAAGAATAGAGACTTTTTCTCTCACCTACCCGGACTGACCACAGTTATGCAGCATGACATCATTACGGAACCAGGTGTATGCACAAATGTAAAGCCCTATAGAATACCCAAGGCTAGGCGCAAAGCTGTTGCAAATGAAATAAAGAACATGTTAGAGTTGGACGTGATAGAGGAGTCCCACAGTGACTGGTCAAGTCCCATAGTGTCGGTCCCAAAGCCAGATGGCACTATAAGGTTTTGTAATGATTTCAGGAAGTTCGATAGTACCCAATGCCTCTGGTTGACGAGATTGTTGACAGATTGGGAAGCGCCAGGTACATAACTACGTTAGACCTGACTGATGGTTATTGGCAGATACCGGAGTCTGTAAAAGAGAACACTTTTCTACTCCTGAGGGGTCATTCCAATATAAGCAGATGCCTTTTGGTTTGCATGGTGCTCCTGCCTCATTCCAGAGAATGATGGACAACACATTGAGACCACATCGCCAATACGCAGCCGCCTATTTGGATGATGTAGTCATCCGTAGTCCAGATTGGGAATCTCATTTGCCCTGGGTGCAAGCAGTAGTAGATTTCCTTAGGAAAACAGTACTCACTGCCAACCCCAAAAAGTGTGCCATAGGCTTGAAGAAGGCCAAATACCCAGATCAATAAGATTGAGGCGGTTCAAAAATGTCCGCAACCTATAAATAAAAAGCAAGTTTGTGCATTTCTTGGGATCACAGGGTACTACAGGCGTTTTATACCCAATTTTGCAACCATTGCAGCCCCCATGACAGACTTGAAGAAGGGTAGAGGGTCGGTCATGATTAAATGGAATCCTGAGGCAGAAAAAGTATTTCAAATGTTGAAGCAAGCCCTTTGTGCACAACCAGAGCTCCTGACCCCAAATTTCACAAAGGAGTTTGTCGTACAGACAGACACCTCTGATGTGGACTGGGTGCGGTACTGTCCCAAATCAAAGGCCGTGAGGAGCACCCGGTCGTCTACCTGAGCAGGAAGCTTAACAGACATGATAAAAACTATGCCATTGTTGAGAAGGAATGTTTAGCTATCAAATGGGCCTTAGAGGCCCTGAAATATTACCTCTTTGGAAGACCATTCAAACTAGTCATTGACCATGCCCCTCTGAAATGGATGTGTGATAACAAGGAGAAAAGCAGTCGTGTGACAAGGTGGTTCCTTGCTCTGCAAGCATTTAAGTTCACAGTGGAACATAGAGCTGGGAAAATCCAGAATAATGCAGATGCCCTTTCCCGTGTCCATTGTCTGGTTGGGACAGTTGCTCAGCAGCAGGGGCTTGAGCAAAGGGGGGGGGGATATCTGACATTATGAAAGGCGAGGTGATCGATGGACATTATGTTTCACCTCGCGTGTGTTCATTTTCAGTCAACTAAGGCAAAATCCAGTCCAGGTGTTACCAGCTACCTTAGCAGGGTTTGTTCCAGACCAGATTTTGCGGTACACTTGTGTCCACCAACAGATGGTATAAATAAGTAGGAGTAGAGCAAAGATTTGCTCTGGCCTGGGACTCAGGAGCCATCAAGCCTGAGAGAGCTGATGATCTGAAGTTTGCTGTATGACTGAAACAAAAGGTTTGCGTTATCTTTGTTTTGTGGGTGACTGGGAGAAGCCCTTCACTGCTCAGTTAGGTAAACTGGAAATGTTTAGTAAGAGCCTGGATGGCAAGGATTTATTTTCTGTTTGATTTTCATGCAACCTTTTAATATAAAACTGGCTACAAGTCAGCTTTCAAGGAAACCTGCCGTTTGGACTACTTTTTTCTCAGGGAAGGTGATCCCCTATGAGCTAACCCCTCACACCTTGTACAGATTAACTAAAACTCAACAGGCACATTATAAAAGTCATCACATGATGTGTGAAACATGCTTCCCTCCCTCATGCCTGGTATTGGGCAGGCATCTTTGATAATCATCACAGGAGTTAGTACACATTAAAGCAGTTGTATACCATCAAAAAAAAACTCTAAGGGAAAGGCATAATGAGCTTACCTCAGAACGAAGCTCCGACGCCTCCGCTCGGTCCTCGCAGAGGGAGCTGACATGTTCCCTTGGGGCATCCTTCCAGGTACGCGGATCCGGCGCTGTGAGTGGCCAGAGCCGCAAGACATCACTCCCGCACATGCGCGCTGGAGCCCATCTTTCCGGCAAGGTTCCTGGCAAGGTCCGGCGCTATGTGCCGGGCCTTCCCCGGGACCTCACTGCGCATGCAGGTTTAGGAGATATTCATTTTACCTACAGTTAAGCCTTATTATAGGCTTGCCTGCAGGTAAAAGTAAAAAAAGAGGCTATATAACCGCTTTAAAGTGCTTTTAAATCCAAAAGTAAACCTTTATTATATTGCAGCTTACCAATTCTTAGATGTGATGGCTGCATTCGTTTTTTTTTTTTTTTTTTTTTTTAGGCTTTCTTTAATTTGATTTCACCTGGTGATCTTGCCACTAAGTCGTTTTTGTTGGTTTTCAACAGAACAAACCAGTGTCGGCTGGTGCTCCATTTTTTTGGGGGGGGGCATGAACCACCCCCCCGACAGCCCCGCTCGCAAGCCCACCAGCCCCCGCACTTACCCCATCCAGGTCCCGGGCAGATTCGCTTCCCCGGCTTCTTCTCCTGGCCAATCTGGTCGCTTCTCCTTCCAGCCAATCCAGTCTCAGGACCCACTTCCTGTCCTGATTGACCGGGAGGAGAAGCAGGAAGACAATAGCGAATGTTGATTCGCTATTGTCACAAGTGGGTGGGCTCAGGGTGCAGTGCTCCCACCCTTTTTGAAGCCAATTAGAGCCTCCAGCTCTAATCATGTGCTTTGCAAAAAAAAAAAACCCTGTAGAACTCTATATTTCTGGCGCCCCGCATGGAGATTAGGGGCCGGGCGCATAGAGATTATGGACGGGCCGCCGCTAGAACAAACTGATCTGCAGATGTAGCAGTTACAGGGCTAAGCCAAACCATTTAACACTAACAGGGCACTTACAATGATCAGCTTTTATTTATTTATGTAAAACCTTTACCCCCCCCCCAAAAGACTGTCTGCTGTAATTGCTTATAAATTGTTATCTGGCATTTGGCTTCAATTTGCTAGTGTTTCTAAATTTGTTAGTACATCTAGCATCCAGAAACATCTCCATCCAAAATGACAATTCTGCTGTCCAAAGGTGCCCCTGTGCTCCTTCATCCCGAGTGGGGGCTCTCCAATACGAAAAGTGTATTACTGGCCATATCACCAGGTGAAAACAGATAGGAAAATGCCTAGAAAAAGAAAACTGATGCATATATCACATCTATTGATTGATAGACTGCAGTATATTTCATTTTTGGTTTTGGGTTTAATACGGCTTTAATAATGTTATATTTTGTGTAAGGACAGTGCATTAAACTGGGTATATTCAGGGTACACACTCCATATCATGAGAGTAGCATTCACAGCAGATATAAACAATGTCTGTCTAGACATCCTGCAGTTGGGATGTTTGATCTAGAGCCCACCTTGATGGAAGTGAAATCATTATTATATCAAGATGTACGAGGTCTAAAGCATACGCAAACTTGAAATACACTTTTTTGCTGAACAAAAACTTTTCTTTTTTTTTCATTCCGCATTTATTCCACTTTAAATCCAGAGGAAGCTGCTGTATACTTACTGTTTAACTCCATAGAATATGCAAGTGAGAACACAAAGATAATAAAAAAAATAATAATATTGTTTGCTGCAATCCTTACATACTTTATAAATAACTTATTGAAGATCTTTGTAAATTTTTAATTTAATCTGTTACACTAAACATAATTGTTTATTGTTTAGCGCATTAAAGTCCCGGTGCAACCTGAAGTCTTTAATTATGCAAAGTTTTGAAAATTAGAGGCCAACCGGCAGCTATTGTGCCTGCAAGTATTAGCCGTTGTAGCTCTTTATAAATGCTTGAGTGATGATGTCACTAGGGCTGTATTAACAAAAATGGCACTTGTGATCCAATGCAGAAGGGATTATTGTGTTTGATTGTTTGAATTTTGTATACATCACACAGCTACAATGTAAAGACTAGGGACTATAAATACTGCCTTGGTGCAAACACTGCATGAGGTTTGTGTTGCATTATAAATGCAGTGCCACATAAATGCACACATACCCTTTGGAATGATACAAAGAATAGATAGGTGTGACTTCAAATATGTCACTTGATCTCCAGTGCTATAAGAAGATTCCCATTTACCTCCATGTAGAATAACGGGCGTCCTGTATATGCTGCTCTTTTTGGTTGACACATAAACACACCTCTAGATAGGTCATTGAAATGCATTTTGGTGTTGACCTGCACCACATGTACATTTCAGCCTGCATGCACATTTGCAGCTGTGGCGTATCTGAAGATGTGGGTATCCCATAGCTCCCAATTGTCCCTGAATTTGGAAGGCTGTCCCTGATTTGTAACAAAGTCCCTCTGTCCCTCTTTCCTCCTCCTTTGTCCCTCATTTTGGTTTGATCTATATACTTGTACATAAAATCTAGATTTTACCTTTGAAAAAAGTTTTTCCCATTGCTAAAGCTTCCATCCAATTTCTAAATTGCTACATTTGTATATGTCAAAAGCCAGTATAAAGGAATAGTAGTGGTAAAAAAAGCACTGGTGGGTTTAACTAAGCTTTTTTTGCTACAATTATTCCTTTACGGGGGCGTGGCAAGGGGTGTGTCCTATGCCTACATACTTTTGCTAACAGCTGTCCCTCGTTCCCATTTCAAAAAGTTGGGAGGTATGGGTACCCAACAGTGTTTATGATCCTTTATATTGTTCCATAAACTTAGGTTCAGTGTATATATATATGTACAGGGCTGGTGCAAGGATTTTTGACACCCTAGGCGAAACCTAATTTTGCCGCCCCCTTGGCTCCACCCCTGACTCCACCCCCTCTCCCTGCCCAGCCTTATCAGCACCAATGAATTGCAGCCTGATCAGCGCCAATCAAATACAGCCTCACCAGCGCCCATCAAATATGGCTTCACCTGCGCCAATCAATACAGCCTCACCTGTGCCCATCATATACAGCTTCATCAGCACCAATCAATACAGCCTCACCTGTGCCCATCATACACAGCTTCACCAGCGCCAATCAATACAGCTTCACCTGTGCCCATCAAATACAACTTCACCAGTACCCATCAAATAATCAAATACAGCTTCACCTGTGCTCATCAAATACAGCCTCACAGGAGGGGTGGGGGAGGAGGGGGTGTATTTGGCAGATCAGTCACTATTTCTACATACATTTGCAAATGGCATGTGATAATACAATATCATTATCTCAGTCAGACAGTGTCAGTTTTTACATGAATCAATGCAGAGCAGCCAGTGACAAATCAACAGTGCCCAGGCACCCCTAGGCGGTAGTGCACCCTACGCTGCCGCCTACTCCGCCTAGTGGTAGAGCCGGCCCTGTGTATATATATATATATATATATATATATAGTATCTCACAAAAGTGAGCACACCCCTCACATTTTTGTAAATATTTTATTATATTTTTTCATGTAACAACACTGAAGAAAATACACTTTGCTACAATGTAAAGTAGTGAGTGTACACCAGTAAGTAAAAATGTTCATATTGGGCCCAATTAGCCATTTTTCCTCCCCTGCATCATGTGACTCGTTACAAGGTCTCAGGTGTGAATGGGGAACAGGTGCGTTAAATTTGGTGTTATCGATCTCACTCTCTCATACTGGTCACTGGAAGTTCAACATGGCACCTCATGGCAAAGAACTCTCTGAGGATCTGGAAAAAATAATTGTTGCTCTACATAAAGATGGCCTAGGTTATAAGATGTTTGTCAAGATCCTGAGCTGCAGCACGGTGGCCAAGGCCGTACAGCAGTTTAATAGGACAGGTTTCACTCAGAACAGGCTTCGCCATGGTCGACCAAATAAGTTGAGTGCACGTGCTCAGCGTGATATCCAGAAGTTGACTTTGGGAAATAGACGTATGAGTGCTGAGGTTGAAGGTCTCAGGTGTGAATGGGGAACAGGTGCGTTAAATTTGGTGTTATCGATCTCACTCTCTCATACTGGTCACTGGAAGTTCAACATGGCACCTCATGGCAAAGAACTCTCTGAGGATCTGGAAAAAATAATTGTTGCTCTACATAAAGATGGCCTAGGTTATAAGATGTTTGTCAAGATCCTGAGCTGCAGCACGGTGGCCAAGGCCGTACAGCAGTTTAATAGGACAGGTTTCACTCAGAACAGGCTTCGCCATGGTCGACCAAATAAGTTGAGTGCACGTGCTCAGCGTGATATCCAGAAGTTGACTTTGGGAAATAGACGTATGAGTGCTGAGGTTGAAGGTCTCAGGTGTGAATGGGGAACAGGTGCGTTAAATTTGGTGTTATCGATCTCACTCTCTCATACTGGTCACTGGAAGTTCAACATGGCACCTCATGGCAAAGAACTCTCTGAGGATCTGGAAAAAAGAATTGTTGCTCTACATAAAGATGGCCTAGGTTATAAGATGTTTGTCAAGATCCTGAGCTGCAGCACGGTGGCCAAGGCCGTACAGCGGTTTAATAGGACAGGTTTCACTCAGAACAGGCTTCGCCATGGTTGACCAAATAAGTTGAGTGCACGTGCTCAGCGTGATATCCAGAAGTTGACTTTGGGAAATAAACGTATGAGTGCTGAGGTTGAAGGGGTTGGGGGGTCAGCCTGTCAGTGCTCGGACCATATGCCACACACTGCATCAAATTGGTCTGCATGGCTGTAGTCCCAGAAAGAAGCCTCCTCTAAAGATAATGCACAAGAAAGATAACAGTTTGCTGAAGACAAGCAGACTAAGGATATAGATTACTGGAACTATGTCCTGTGGTCTGATGAGACCAAGATAAACTTATTTGGTTCAGATGGTGTAAAGCGTGTGTAGCAGCAACCAGGTGAGCAGTACATAGAGAAGTGTGTCTTGCCTACAGTCAAGCATGGTGGTGGGAGTGTCATGGTCTGGGGCTGCATGAGTACTGCTGACATTGGGGAGCTACAGTTCATTGAGGGAACCATGAATACCAGCATGTACTGTGACATACTTAAGCAGAGCATGATCCCCTCCCTTCAGAGACTGGGCCGCAGGGCAGTATTCCAACATGATAACGAACCCAAACACATCTCCAAGATGACCACTGCCTTGCTAAAGAAGCTGAGGGTAACGGTGATGGACTGGCCGAGCATGCCTCCAGACCTAAACCCTATTGAGCATCTGCGGGGCATCTTCAAATGGAAGGTGGAGGAGCGCAAGGTCTCTAACATCCACCAGCTCCGTGATGTCATGGAGGAGTGGAAGAGGACTCCAGTGGCAACCTGAGAAGCTCTGGTGAACTCCATGCCCAAGAGGGTTAAGGCAGTGCTGGAAAATAACGGTGGCCACACAAAATATTAACACTTTGGGCAAAATTCATAAATGTACAGATTACATATAATAAATGCTTTACATACAAAGAATTGCATTACATAATGTGACATAAAACATAGTCCTTCATATTCTTAAAGGAGAGTGTTATAATAAATCCAGTGTAAAGACCAAGATGCACCCAGACATGCCCGACATGCCCTGTGGACAAAAACACCTCTCCGGGGGCAGGTACCACAGTTCCCGGCACTGACATCGCGTGTAGCCTCCGGGTCATAGTCTCATATGGTCCAAGCTTTGATGTTATGTGAGTATATGTAAGGTTAGATGTTGACACTTACATATTTATAATAATTTTCCTCGTTCCGATTATATGGGTTATACTGTATTATAATATATTGACTTACATATACCCCTTTTATGGTTTTAGATGCACCCGCCCCTGGGGAGGTGGTTTTGTCCACGGGGCATGTCAGGTATGTCTGGATGCATCTTGGTTTTTACATATAGACGGTCTATGGTATTTTATTACAGCTGGATTTATTATAACACTCTCCTTTAACCACTTCAGCCCCGGAAGGATTTCCCACTTTAGGACCAGAGCCCTTTTTGCGATTCGGCGCTGCGTCGCTTTAACTGACAATTGCGCGGTCGTGCAACGTTGTACCCAAACGAAATTTGCATCCTTTCTTTCCCATAAATAGAGCTTTCTTTTGGTGGTATTTGATCATCGCTGCGTCATTTCTGATCGCCGCTATAAACAAAAGAAGAGCGACAATTTTGCAAAAAAACCCAAATTTCTTACTTTTTACTAAAATACAAATACAAAAAAAAAATACAAAAAAACATTTTTTTTCACCGTTTTTGGCCGATTTATATTCTTCCTCATATTTGCGATAAAAAAATTTGCAATCTGCATTTATTGATTGGTTTGCGCAAAAGTGGCCGCGTTTACGGATGATGAGAATTCATTTTTGGGGTTTTTATTTATTTATTTTTTTTATTAGTAATGGCGGCGATCTGTGATTTTTAGCGGTACTGCGATATTTCAGCGGACATGTCGGACCATTTTGACACTTTTTTGGGACCATTGGCATTTATACAGCGATCAGTGCTATAAAAATGCACTGATTACTGTGTAAATGCCATTGGCAGTGAAGGGGTTAACCTGCAGGGGGAGCTCTAAGGGTTAACTATGTTCCCTGGGCGTGTTCTAACTGTGGGGGGACTGCCCTAGCAGGGGAAGGGAAGCGATCACAGCTTCCGTGTAGAGGAAGGCTGTGATCACAGCCCTTCCCCCTCTCACAGAACGGAGGTCCGTGTTTACTTACACGGACCTCCGTTCCTTCACTCCGGGGGGGGCATCGCGGGTAGCCGGCGGCGATCGAAGCCACCGCACCCGCTCCCTGGCCCTCCCTGAACACAGTGAGCGTGCGGGCGCGCCTCCGGCGGCGTGCGCTCACTCACAGTGCGTGGTCTCGCAGCTGCCGTCAGATGACGGCGATTTGCGATATCGAACCACTCTGTCGCCGTCAACCTGCGGTTGGCGGTCGGCAAGTGATTAAGAACATGAAGGACTATGTTTTACGTCACATTATGTAATGCAATTCCTTGTATGTAAAGGATTTATTATATGTAATCTGTACATTTATAATTTTGTTGTGTCTCTTTACTGTTTAGACAATAAACATATAATTAATTGAACATGCCTCACTTATAGTCCCAATTTGCTGTATTCCTACAAATTAACCAGGGATGGAGACGTATAAGGATTATGCATCTCATCTAAAGTCCCAAAAATTCCCCTTTTCCCCCTTTATCCTCTTTCCATAGCCTGGCTAATTGTTAGAGGATCCACTGACCTTACCCTAAGCCTTGGTCTGGTGTAGTTCCTCTCTTCTGTCACAAGGTGGCATTGCTGTCTCTGACATTAGAATGATGTATTACAGATAGCACAGGTTATGAATAGATAAGTTATCTCAGCCAATCAGCGGGAGTTTTCTTTGGCCCCAGAGCATGCTGGGATAGTCTATTTATTGGGGAGGAGTCAGGTGATCGGTGTTCTTTCTGCCCCAGGCATTGGCCT
This sequence comes from Glandirana rugosa, assembly GCA_018402905.1. Classification (NCBI taxonomy): domain Eukaryota; kingdom Metazoa; phylum Chordata; class Amphibia; order Anura; family Ranidae; genus Glandirana; species Glandirana rugosa. The sequence continues at coordinate 500,567 of BLSH010458577.1, read as the reverse complement.
GGTATGTGGAGAAGCAGCAGAGGGTTAGGCCTGAAGCCTGAGGCCTAACTACATGTGTGTAGAGATTCTGCCTGAGGGAGAGCCGAATCATGTGCCAGCAGAAAAATTATACTTTAAAAAAAAAAAACAATGAAACAGTGCTGTAAGCCCAATTTTTTTGTATATGTAAGATGTTACGCCGTGAGAATCGTGAGAAAATCGTGATCTTTATTCTAAGCAAAAAAAATTGTGATTCTCATTTTGGCCAGAATCATGCAGCTCTACTTGAAGATAAGTACAGCGGGTAGCTGTCAGTAAAGCCAGGGACCCAGCAGGACAGCGTGGGTGGCGCTTGAAGATAAGTACAGCGAGTAGCTATGAGTCAAGTCAGAGACCCAGCAGGATAGCATGGGTGAAGCTTGAAAGATCTACAGTGCATAGTTGCCAACATTGTCCAAAAATTTATAGTGACTTTTTTTGTCTCCAAGCGGGGTCTTAGTATAATTAGGGGGCATTCACTTGTAGGTATCTCATAGGTGGAGGATAAAAATGCGGTGAAATACAGGAGCCGCTTAAACTAAATTGCGGGCATGGCTTAAAGGGGCATGTTTCAAAGGGGGTGTGATTCGAGTCTGAGATGAATGACGGATGGAGGAAGAAAGAAAGATAACATCAGGTGTGTCCCCAGCAGAGTGCCTCCTTACATCAGGTGTGTCCCTAGCGGAGTGACTCCTTACATCCGGTGTGTCTCCAGCGTAGTGCCTCCTTACATCTGGTGTCCCCAGCGGAGTGCCTTCTTACATCAGGTGTGTCCCTAGTGAAGTGTCTCCTTACATTAAGTGTCCCCAGTGGAGTGTCTCCTTACATCAGGTGTGTCCCCAACGCAGTGCCTCCTTACATCAGTTGTCCCCAGAAGAGTGTCTCCTTACTTCAGGTGTCCCCAGCAGAGTGTCTCCTTACATCAGGTGTATCCCCAGCGGAGTGCCTCCTTACATCAGGTGTCCCCAGCAGAGTGTCTCCTTACATGAGGTGTGTCCCCAGTGGAGTGTCTCCTTATATCAGGTGAGTCTCCAGCGGATTGTCTCCTAACATCAGGTGTCCCCAGCGGAGTGCCGCTTTACATCAGGTGTCCCCAGTTACCCCTCTTGACCCAGGTCCTGGCCATCCACCCCCCCCCCGGTAGCGACGCCACTGCCTGATTTATTTGGCCTCCGCACAATTTACCAGCGCTGGAGGCTGAAGGGGAGTTAGGGAACAACCAAGAGGCAAAGCCTAGGTGGCAATGAAAACGGCATCCACTTGCATTGCCTCCCAGGCAGGCCTGTACTGGCCATCGGGACTACCGGGAGTTTCCCGGTGGGCCGATGGCTCAGTGGGCCGGCTTCGGAGGACTATTTTTTTATTTTCGGCACTCAGGCGGATAAAGCCTGCGTTGCGATCCTGCTGCCCCGTCTAATGTCCTGGCCAGCAGCCTTTCCGCGGCGGAGTGATCTTATACTGTGGTGACAAGGAGGGAGGAGTTTGAAGTTGTAGCCGGGTGGCAGGGGGGAGAGGTTGTGGACGGCGCAGTACAGTGGTTGCCAGGGGCGGACTGGGCAGGGGAGCAGGTGACATGACGCGGCAGGTGTTGGAGAGGGGGGACGGTGGGCCGATGTTGAAGTTTGAGG
>BLSH010458577.1:458294-469330 GCA_018402905.1 Glandirana rugosa | reverse complement strand
TATCTTGTTTTAAGCAAGAAAAGCCATTTCCAGAAAGATCTATTATTGTACCTGGAAATCCTTCTTTGCCTGGTGTGTCTGTGCCTCTTAATATGGCCTTTCCACAAGCAGGACTTGACCATAACCTAGCCTTAAACACTCAGAAAGGACAGATTTTAGCCTTGTCTTTCAAAAACCTCTGGCACTCTAAATTTGGGTCTGTTGACCCTTGTTGGGCCTTTTGCCACAATTCTGTTTGCCTAGCTGTTGCCCACCATTCTCATTCATTGCTTCAGGATGTCCCAGGGTCTATGAATACTCTGCCTGTGTTCTGTACTGTACAATTAAGAAGAATTTTAACTTATCTGTACATTCCATTTCTTGATGTGCAGGATACAGACAACCCTCCCTTCTATTACTTGGTAACTCTGCATTGCTTGCTACAAAACTGAGGACACATGGAGTTGGGTAGGGTTATAGGGGAGGCGCCCAAGGGTGATTCCTTGACAGCGGGACAGTGTTCAGTCACTAAAATTTCATACCCCAGATGAAAGGTTAGAAATGACCCATCAGTTTCTCCAAAAGGGGAGCTGTTTGCCACATCCCAAAATATTCAAGAGAAAGGAGAAAATTGGGCCCCAAAGGGATTTTTAGGGCAGCAGCTCAACCACCAAAGTAAAGAGGTGTGAAATGGTAAAATTCAATACATTTTATGTAATCATTATTAAAATTACAGTCCTGGAATGAAACACAAATATAAAAACAAAGAAGCTTCTCATACATGGTTATGAAAAAAACTCATACAGAACACAAGGCAGACCTGACATAAAAGGACCTGTCTACAGTAGGTTCATGAAGTTCCCAACATGTTTCGAAATAAATGGTACATTTCTTCTTCAGGGGAGGCAGAGTATTGGAACAGATTCTAAAGGAAACAATAATGATACATTAATACAGTGTATACCTTGTTAAAATTGTTGTATATAACAGGTCATAGTACAGTGTATATACCAAATATAACATACAGGTGATACAGTGGATGTGCATGCATATATGTCACTGGATGCATCTGGCATAATTACGATATAAGTATGAGAAGCTGGTTCAGGAGGGTAGGAACACACCTGCCACACACAGCATATAAACATTGAAGTGCTTGGTTTTTGGCCACTCACAGACACCAGGGATGGCATTGACGGTTGCTCACAACAAGGACCGGCTGCAGAAAAGGAACCGATCCTTCCTAGGATGACCTAAAGGTAAAAAATGAGTGCTGTGGAAGGTAATAAACCATCAGGGTGTGTTGGAAGAGGGATTGGAGGGACTGGCAACAGGTGGGAAGTATATGTGGGTGTACAGACATGCTCAAGAGCACTAAATCTCTGCGCATTTGTAACATTGGAGTCCACAATGGGCCAAGCAATCAATAGATAGTCACAAAAACAGACATATCATACCTGTTGTAATGGGAGAAACCCCACAATGCCAGATTGATGTCCCAAACGGACAGCTGGGGAGTGTGTTCTCACCCAGCCATCTCTAGAGAACCTTCTGATACCTGCCAGGGAGGCAGGACTAGGGATAATCCAAAGAGGCCGGACTGGATTCTGCACTAGAATCAGTCCAGGAGCCCCAAATGTCCACATGAAAGGAATGGGGCTCACGGCTCCATATGCGGCCGCCTGGCGTCCGGTGCCACCGTGCATGCGCCAGATGGAGCAGTGCGTGGCACGGCACAATGACATCAGATGTCAGGAAGCTGCCAGCACGCACACAAAATGTCACATCCTGGCCATTGGAGAGGGCGGAAGGACACACAGTGGGCACTCGCCTGGCAAGAGGCGTCGGTCAACCTAGCGTCACATGAAGTGACCAAAGCCCCACTAGCTGAGTGCCAGCTGAGGGGCCTGCACGCGCCATGGAGCAACCCACAGCCTAAGCGACATCCAGTGGCCAAAAGGCATATTGCAGCCTAAAAAACAGAGTAAAACATATAAAGTCATACCTCTCAACTTTTTGAGATGGGAATGAGGGACACCTATCAGCAAACGTATACAGGCATAGGACACACCCCCTGCCATGCCCTCTTAAAGGAGAATTGTACAAAAAAACAAGATTGGTTAAGCCCACAAGTGCTTTTTTTTACCACTACTATTTCTTTATATTGGCTTTGGACTTTATAAATGCAGCAATTTAGAAATCAGATGAGAGGTTTAGCACCGGGAAACACTTTTGATAGATAGAAAGTACATTTTATATATAACTATATAGATCAAACCAAAATGAGGGACAAATGAGTAGGAAAGAAGGACAGAGGAACATTGCTCCAAATCAGGGACAGTCCCTCGAAATCAGGGACAGTTGGGAGCTATGTATAAAGTAAATTACATTAGTTATATGGACAAGAACAATGGAGGCAAGTATTGCAGATAGCACTAGCCTATTGAATCTTACACATTGTTCAAGAGTAATATTTCTGCCAAAGTACTTTTATAAATATCCCAGGGTCACCAGAAGACATGCATATGCACATTTACAATAAACATGATGGACCTTTTAACACAATGAACATAGGGAAGGGAAAACAAAAGGGGGAAAAGAATCCTGGAAGACAGCAAGAAAGGGGAGGGAGGGGACCCAAAGAGAACCATAAGTGGTTCAAAAATGAACTGATGTAAAATCGGTCATGATACCTGTCCTGCCCCAATATAAAGACTTCAATAAATCTCTGTCAAACCCCCCAGAGGTTCCATTAATGTCGGGTGGCGCGGTTGCATTTAGGTCAGTAATCCACCACAGCTCACGCTGGAGGAGGGCCTTGTCCCCCACATTTTACAAGGGTCATCCCCACAGGACTGGAATGTTCACTGTGTACTAACCTGTCTCCCACAGAGACTGCCCTTCTGTATGTCACCAATGGATCAGACGGCACAAAGGGGCCCACCACCGGAGTAGGTGGCAGTATTTTTTCAAAATGTGTCTGATCTGACTGTGTTGGCTACTGTATTTGGTAATAATTCTCCTTGCTGTCTCACCATCGGTTTTATTCTCAAGTCTGAAAAATGGGTAATGTCTGGAGGTCTGGGCCAACCGTCTATAAGCCCTCTTAAGGCATCTGTTGCTATACCCTCTGTGGAGCAGCCGTAAGGGCATTAGCTTCCTTTTTAAATGTTTCTTCACTGGTACAATTGCGTTTGGTTCTCAAATATTGACTGTAAGGGATAGACTTTACAAGCGGTTATTGGTGGGAGCTGGTGGCGTGAAGAATATTGTTTCCATCTGTAGGCTTGTGAAACAATTCACACATGAGAGCACCCTCTCTATCCTTGAGCCCCCTACCGTCCAAAAATGTAATGTCCGAGGTACTGTAGGTCATGGTAAATGTGAGGTTGAAGGAGTTGCAATTCAATGATCCCAGGAACTGATGGAGCAGCTCCTCCATCCCATCCCACAGGACCAAGACATCATCTATGTAACTGTACCACATGAGGATGTGGTCTATAAGCCCTCTTAAGGCATCTGTTGCTATACCCTCTGTGGAGGAGCCGTAAGGGCATTAGCTTCCTTTTTAAATGTTTCTTCACTGGTACAATTGCGTTTGGTTCTCAAATATTGACTGTAAGGGATAGACTTTACAAGCGGTTATTGGTGGGAGCTGGTAGCGTGTAGAATATTGTTTCCATCTGTAGGCTTGTGAAACAATTCACACATGAGAGCACCCTCTCTATCCTTGAGCCCACTACCATCCAAAAATGTAATGTCCGAGGTACTGTAGGTCATGGTAAATGTGAGGTTGAAGGAGTTGCAATTCAATGATCCCAGGAACTGATGGAGCAGCTCCTCCATCCCATCCCACAGGACCAAGACGTCATCTATGTAACTGTACCACATGAGGATGTGGTCCGTATACATAGACGTGTCCTCCCCGGAAAAGATGGACTGCTCCCACTCCCCCAGGTACATGTTGGCATATGACGGGGCACAAGATGTCCCCATCGCAACACCCTGAACTTGGAGATTGTGGGAGCCATCAAAGGAGAAAATGTTAAGCTTCAAGATGAAGTCCAAAGCTGACAAAATGAAATCATTGAAGGGAAACTCTGTATCATTCATCTGGAAAAGCACCTGGTGGATACAGGTCAATCCCAGATGATGGGGAATTTAGCTATAGAGGGCCTCCACGTCCACAACAACCAGGAAGGTGTCATCGGGGACGTGGACGCCCTCCAAGACTCTAAGTAAGTGTACTGTGTCCTGGACGTAGGATGGCAACCCAACGACAAATGGCCTTAAATGTTCATCTACCAATCTACTGATGTTCTACTGACACCCCAGATGATGTCCTAAACGACAAAACGCGTTGGTTGACGCTTGTGAGATCGCTGCATACGGTCATTTTAAGATACAAGTTTGTTTTTCCGGATTTTTGTAAGTGTACACCGTTTTTTACCCATGAAACATACCATACAGAGTCACACTATGTACAGTTGTTATGCATACCACTATGGATCATTATTACATCTGATATGGGTTATCGCACACTTTGGAGCCGTTGATCGGATGCTGGAACCTCCTACTCAATATTGGATGAGGCCCACTCTTAAAGATCTCCTCATGGTGGATCCTTTCGAGGTATATCCTCCTGAATGCTCATTTGACCCACGTGCTATATAGTACGTGTGTCCATCGCATCTGGTAAACGGGCCATCTGTACCACTTGTTGATTGCACCTTTAAGATCAAGTCACATCATTTTGAATAAGTACGAGAGACTTTTTGCACTTAGTTGCACAAATTTTATTATATTTGTTCAATATTCAAGACAGACTTTTTCACAGAGTTTTTTGTTGCATTGGAGTAATTTTTGAATGTATATTCATTTATTATTTTGTTATCACCACAGGTCACTCCTTATTAGGTTTTTTGTTCACTATTTAGCGCCACTTAATTGTCTTATATGCTTTTTACACTATATTTCTAGTGTAAAGTTGGCAGCTTAGTAGCCTCTTTGCACATTTTTTCTCCTTTTTTCCAGTAAAAGGTACTAGCCTATAACCCAGTGTTTATGAATACCCTGTCTGCATCATGTACCGTACTCAAAAATATAGAGTTTACAGGTAAGTCAGAATTCCTCTTTTTGGTGACATGACCATTTTGAAGCTGACCCATTTCATAGTGATGAGTAGTGATGGGCTCAGGTGTGTTCAAATCAAACCTGCCAAGAAGCTGTCACTGCACACCGCCAATCATAGGCAGTGAGGCATTTCCTGAACTGCAGCTGCACATGCACACGCTGCCTATGATTGGTGAGGTACAGTGCCAGCTTCCTGGCGGGTTTGATCCGAACACGCTGAACTCATACTTAGTGATGAGCAACTGCAGACTAGTCAATCACTAACCTATGTAAATTTCTGTTTCAATCGTTTTTATAATTTTTTTCTTTCAAAGTGGAAAACGAAACATAACAGAAAAACAATCTCATTAATAGCACTGCACACACAGTGCAATAGGTACACATATAAACCATAATGCCGGAGCTGAACTGTTCAGTGAACCCAGTCTGAGTCAAGAAGAGAATAAAGCATGTAAGAAATGAAGGAATCAATGAACATGAGTCTATTAGCATGGTAGAAAATAGTCCAATCCCTGTGAAGAAACATCAACTTACTGATAACCATAGCAAGATAACATTTACTAAATTGGATAGTGGGGTCAGACCGGCTTATACTAGCCCATTTATGTAATAGGCCCACATGGAAGCATTATATTGCAGATCTGACTATATGAATAATTGGGGCCTATAGGGCCAGTAGCACCAATAATACGCTACATCAGCAAAATTGTCTTCAAAATACTAAAGTGCATAACTTGCATTGTACATAAATTTCAATTTGAGCTTTTGATTTTTTTAAACAATGGTTTGCACAAAAAAATGTGAAAAGGAACCTAAAGTTGCCTCAAAAGTAGAATACAACATACTAACGTGGAATATTTCACATTTACCTGATAAAAATATACATTTCTCCTAACTATAACACAGGACAAATATATGTTTAAAATCGCTGTATATTGCTACAAGTGTTGTTGTACATAAAGCTGTCAGACCAGCATACACAAACTAAAGACTGTGTGAATTAGGCCTTACAGCAGTGGTTCTCAACTCCTGTCCTCGGGACCCACTAACAGGCCAGGTTTGCAGGATAACTGAAATACATCACAGGTGATATCATTTGCTGCTCAGTGATTGCAGTATTCTAGTCTGCATCTCCCCAAGGTAATACTGAAAATCTGGCCTGTTGGTGGCTCCTGAGGACAGGAGTTGAGAACCACTGCCTTACAGCCTTCTGTTGAAATAATAAAACATGTGTCCAAAGCAACACTTCTTTTTTGCAAATAATAATTTCTTACTGGCAAGTCTATGCTTTTAGATCAATATCTATTGATTGTTTTCTCCGGCTGCAGATAAAACATGTCTTTATTCTCAATTGGCCTTGTCTTGACTGCTTAATTAAATTATTTACAGATTTATAGAGTGAAGATAAACAATCCTGTTCCTTTTGTCTTGGCATTATAACAAAATACTAGTCTGATCTGCACTACTTCAAAATTACCGTAGCAATTTTTCTGTTTATGATTTGCAGACTGTGTACTTTCCAATATTGCAAATAATAGTTGTGGTTGGCTCTGCTCCTTCATGCATCTCAAATACACTTATTATTGTTATTAGATGTCAATGTTCACTGAATGGATAGTGTTCGTCTACGGTGATCTGTCTTCTGTATGGGTCTTATTTCTTCTCAATGGCATGCTCATCATTTCTATGACTGTATCCATCCAACTTATTGCTAGGCATTCTCTTCCTCTATTCCCTGTAACTTTTCCAAGCATGATCTTTTCCAGTGAGTTGTTTCTTCTTTAATATAACCAAAATAAGATAACTTTAGCCTTGGCTTCTAATGAAAGTATGGATTTTTTGAAGAACCATTTGTTTTTTTCCATGCTGTTCTTGGTATTCATAAAATATTTTGCCAACACCAAAGTTTTAAAGGCATCAATACTTTTTCCTGCTTATTCATCGTCCAGCTTTCACTCCCATAGAGAGTAAGAGAAAATACCATACCCTGGACAATTATGATCTATGTACCTATGGACACATCAGAACTTTTAAAGATATTCTCTATAATTGTATTGCATGCATGCTGTTCCAGTGGCCAGTCGGCATAGTATTTTTGGATTTTATGTTGTTAATAGTTGATCCAAGGGGACAGAAACTGTCTACTATTTCTAGGTCTTCACCATCAACTTTGTCAGCTGTCGTTCGTGTTATTGTAAGCTTGCTTTTCTATATTTAGCTGATAACTTTTTGTTTTTCAACTTTCTCTTTGAGGCTCTTGAGGTCCTGTACATTTTCATCTATAATATCAAAGATTGTTTATTTTTCTTCTACCAATTTTGAAACCACTATCATCTTCCTCCATCTCTGCTTCTCTAATTATATGTTTAGCATATATGTAAGTTAAGCACAGTATGATGACAGTATGCAGCCTTGCCATGACCAATATGATGGTCTGTGCTTTCACATGGTCAACACAGTCAAAGGTACTTCTTGGTTTTTCAGTCTTCCATTGTGCATCCACAATAATGTCACTAGTTTATTTACCTTTTCTCAATCCACTTTGTACATCCAATAATTCTCTTTTAATGTAAAGCTCCATTCTGCATTGAATAAACTTTAGCACAATCCTGGTATTAGAATACAAAATTTCTTTAGTATTGGAATATAAACTAATTTCTTCTAATCAGTCAGCCACTGCATGGTTTTCAAGACCTGGCATATGTTTGCTAGCAGCACTTTGATCCTTTGAAGATGGTTGTAGTAGTTCTGATATCCGTGATATCCATTCTTGTGGCCTTCAATTGTAGCAGTGATCTCAGTGCCAGTTTGACTATGATCATCTTCCATCACCGAGGAATCTGCTGTGTAGCTGATTTCAGAAAAAGTGTCTTGGTTATTGGTATCTTTGTTATAAATATATTCCTTCCATCTTTGCTTGATCTCAATTTTATCGGTGATGATTTCTCCTCTGACATTTGTAACATAAATACTTGAGGCTCAAGTTTCTTTTTGCTACTTTCTTTCTTCTGCTTCATTTCTGTTTCCATGATCATGTTTGACTATATTTCCTTCCTTCTTATTTCTTAAGCGGACGTACCAATTACTAGCAGTATGTCTTGATTGCAAGTCTTGTCAATCTCAGCCTGGGTTTGGCCGACTTCTTCATCAGTTGCTAATGCAAGAAATGTAATGTTGAATGGCTGTTCCCAAAATTTGGTTAATATTAGTTGAATATTCTTGGCATTATATTAAATGACAGTTTTGTTAATGTCTTTGCAGACTATGAAAGCCATAATCTTCTGACTGAAAGTGTCCCAGACCAGTTCATTGTAATTAGTTGTTCCCTGTGACGATGATGTTTAAACAATCAGTTTTCATCCACACTTTTTTCTAGTTTACCGTAAAGAGGTTCTTCAGCCTGTAGAAAAAAAATTAAAAGTCGACAGCTACAAATACTGTAGCTGCTGACTTTAAATATAATAGCATTTACGTACCTGTCCAGGGACCCAGTGCCATCCTCACCTGAGCAGGTTCTTTGCGTGTCTTCAGGTTCCCGGTGCAGGCATGTCTCGTGGGGGAAGCCAGTTGCGACTCCTTGCGGCTTCATAACTGGCTTCCTACTGCGCATGCGAGAATTGCACTGCACTTTGTGAATGGTCCCGCAGCCTCTTGGAACCTGTAATGTGCCCCAAGAGGTTGTAGGCAGGGAGGGGGGACAAATTCCAGTGGAATCGCCTAGTGATTCCAGTGGAAGTGGGATCGGGTGTCTGCCAAAACTAGGTACCCGCTCCCCCCCAACAAAAATTAACCTCCAATATTGTTAGAGGAGGGGGGAGGATTCCTCACATGACAACTTCAGATGCTAGACAACCAAAAAGTTTTAGTCTAGTCATGTCATTTACACAAGCTGTACTCTGAATATTCCCTAGCTTTTCCTCAGTAGTGTGTTGAATGCCTTCTGCATTGAAGGGCCCATATTTTGGTTCTATAGCGACATTATTATTATTATACAGGATTTATATAGCGCCAACAGTTTGCGCAGCGCTTTACAATATGAGGGCATACAGTACAGGTACAATACAATACAGGAGGAATTGGAGGGCCCTGCTCGTTAGAGCTTACAATCTAGAAGCGACATTGTATTATATCTAACCAAATGATTCTCTTGATAAAGTGTAGAAGGGGGTTTACTATTGCCTTTTTCACAGTTTGATTTGCTGTCTTTGCTGTTCTCCTCTCTGCGATTATCTGTCATTGATATTGTCCTATATCATTGCTGCTCAGTGTAGGTTGTAGGTTTGAGGCTGGTATTTCTGCTAAAATGTGTCTGCCATAAGTGAGCCTAACAGAGATTGAAACTCCAGAAAGCATCGTTTTTAGCTTCTCTGATGCCCTCCTCTTGTCGAGAAGGCGCCTTACCATGAGAAGCCCCCTTACTGGTTTTATTATGTAATGCATGGCCTGCTTGACATGTGGCAAGGCTCAGGAAGAACCAGGAGGGTTTGGGCCAAGCTGGACCTTCACAGGAAAAGTCAAGATTTGCATGGAAATCCAAGACTTTATCTTTGGATCTAGAGTAGGTATCATATCGACATGAGTTTTTTTTACTGGGTGTAACCCCTGCTTTTTTAATCTTATTCTAAATTCAAAAATGTTTATGGCAGAATTACCTTCAGATTATAACCAGATTGGCCCAAAATCATCTTATGTCTGTGGTACATTTTATTATAACCCTTGCCTCTAAGTAAGTGGCCAGTGTGATGAGCTCTTTACACAGTAGTGTTTACCCTCCATCCAGCTAATTGACTTCTTCTGTGGTACTTTGGTGTTCACAGCATTTCTGTTTGCCCCTTGAACCTTTTTTCTCGTCCTTTTAGTTTCACGTTTTTTCAAGTGGTACATTCTCCTAATAATTTGGTATTTTCTTTATCTTTTCTTTTGCAATATTTTGGATTGTTGTGAAAACAGAGGTTCCTATACAAAATATGAAATATATACTTTGTCAAGTTACATATCACAAAAAAGTATGACACATGGTTGCTTGAACACATTTTCAACTAGGTCAGTACAGAAAGCAGTAGCAGTACTATTTTTATATTTATTTTTGGCGTACCACTTCCTCAAAAATGTAAAATCTTAACAAAGCTCCAGAACTTTAAAGGTACCACTATATGACAACTTTATATAAAATCAAATAGTTTTATTTCCATTTATAAAATACTGTTTTGATCTTGTTGCTGAATTGTATATAAAGCACCCTAATACATACACCTCAGCTACCCCAGGTACATATAGCTTGATAGAAATATGTTTTCCTGAGAAGAATTATTTTGGGTGTCAAATGTCAATGTGTTTCTCCCACCAGCCTCCACATCTTCAGGAAAGACTCTGGGATAATTATCTGTAATACAAGGCACACTGTGTTTGTAATCTCAAATATAACATGAAAATATAGTTTTATAGGGGTCAATAAAATGAAACATGTACGTACATTAAAACTAGGGTTGCCACCTGTACGGGATTCACCTGGACAGTCCAGGTTTTGAATCATGTGTCCGGGTTTCAGGTGGACTGAAACCTGGACACATTGTTTAGACCAGGCTGTGGCTCCCCAAGTAACCAGGATAGTCACACACAAATCTGTTGCGGGTGGCTGTCTGGGGGCAGGTTTGACATGACTGGGGGGGCAGGGCGATGATGTGAGCAAGAGCAATATGGTCACACTGACTGTTTGCTGTGGCACACTATGCTCACCACATTACTATTCTCCTTTGGGGCAAAGGTGTCCCAGACCTTTAAGTGTTGAAGTGTTGCTTGAAGAAAAGGTGGAAACACTAATTAAGACAGATTAAAAAACAGAGAAGACATCTTCAGTGATAGACAGGTCCAGATACCAAGCTTAGACCAGTGGGGGGGGGGGGGGGGGGACAAAATTACATGCA
>BLSH010458577.1:438920-453393 GCA_018402905.1 Glandirana rugosa | reverse complement strand
GGTCAGGACAAGTCTGATTAATGGAGGAAAGCACATCTAGAGAACTGACCATGGTGTGTTCTCCTGCTTAGTGTGATCAGTTTTAAATAGAAAAGCAGAGAGACTTGCAGAAAAACCAGGGTTTGCACACAAAGGAAGCAATTCATAGAGAACAGGAGACTTGTTTATACAATTACATGGTACGGCTGGCACATATCAGGAATATGAAATGTGGGGTTTACATACTCTTTAATGTAGGGTGCATCAAGGCAGTAAGGGGCTGATCACTTAAAATGGGAGTTTTTTGGCCATGCTTTGCTGATTCTGCTCATGGCCTACATGTATGTCTTTAATATTAAGCAGTTTTTCTAAGCTACACAGTGTTTTTTATCCTACTGGGGCTTGACTGCATAGTCAATTTTATTCCAAAGGTGAACTTAGCCTTTAACAAAGAACAAATCATGGAGTATACATGCTTTTGCATCTGTCTGTCTGTCCCAGTCCCCTCTCTCCCCAACTCTGTCCCAGCTGCATGCGTTAACCTTTCCTTTTTTGATAATTTCTCAGTATGAGGCTGATTCATTAGAACCAGGCAACAGAAAATGAATACAAAAGTTGAATTGTTGTCTATAGTGTCCACTCAGGATTATACGCTTTCCATAAATGAAAAGTTAAATGTGATTAGTTCCAGTTCTATGATCATTTATTTTTTCTCCAGTTTTAATGATCCTCCTTTGTGCTTTGACAATTGCTCTTCCAATTTGATATCCTGCTCTCAGTCTGCATGTCTCCTCTTCCCTCGCTTTTTGATACATACAGTACTATAATAAAGTAAACATAGAAAAAGAATGTTAGGCCCCTTTCACACGGGGCAGATCCGCTGGATGGACTACGCTAGCTCAGCAGGGGATCGTTCTGTTGATGCCCGCTGAGCAGGCGGATGACAGGTCTGTCTAGGCTCACTATGTAGAGACGGACCTGTAAGAGCCCCGCTGTCCTCTATGGGGTGATTGGATGAAAATGGACAGCCTATCCATTTTCATCCGATCCGCTGGATGGATGGCAAACGTATTGCCATCTGTCTGTTTTGAGAACACACGCGTCTGCCCATAAAAGTCAATGAGTGGCCCGCTCAGATCCGGATTGGAAAAACGGACAGGCGGATCCGAGCGGACCGATCGCATGAAAGGGGCCTTATAACTAACAAAACGAAAACAAGTAACATTTTTGCATTAGTAAAGATTAACGTCATCAAACTATTTTTCCCACTCAATGACCACAACATTAACAGAAAACCCATTTACTCTACTACTGACTCATATACAGTGTGTGCTTCCCTTAAAGGGATGTTTTAGTGGAATGATTTGCTTCTCAGAGTGTTTTCAGAAATATTGTATAACTGACAAAATTGAAAAATGTTTTGTGCCACAGCTAAATAATATGCATGTGTTGTGATGATAGCTGAATATTTTATTTAAAGTGGTTGTATACTCTCCTATCGTTTTCAGCTGACATCTTAGCCTCTGTTTAATCTGCAACTGCCATGATGATGCACATGTGATCCATTATGACATCACCTGTTGGATGATTTGCTAGTTTGGTTAAGAGCACAATCAAGGAGATAGCTAGCATTTTCGGCATGCCTGAAATATTAACTCTTCTTTGACACTATCAAATCGATGGGTAGACAACCGCTTTAAGTGAGCCTGTATCGTTTTCACAGAGCAGTGGTCATCTTGTTCGGCTCATCCTGTAAATTCCAATTATTTAGCATCTACCATGCCTACAATCATTTTGTGTGGTGCACTTTCTTTAGCCCACCGGAAACATCCCTTCCACAAAAGGGTCAATTGGTTTTATTTGTCCCCCTGATCAAAACGTCCCATTCCTCTGCTGAATGTTTGGAAGGGTCAGCATTAGTGGCTAAGTGAAAAAATTAAAATCACTAACAGTTGTGCCTTCAGTGCAGGTTGTGATGAGAATGTATTTTTTTCAGGAAGTTCTACCATATATCCTAACCTTATTTAAGAAAAAAATATTTTAATTGTAATACAGCTGCAGTACTTACTGAGCGGTACTTGGGGATGCCATCACAAGAAGGATCATCCTACATGGTATGTTTCCTGAGAACTGGAGAACTAATGTTGTGATTGGTATTTTCTCAGCATTTTTGACCAAATGGATTATTTTTCCAAGCATACATTGTCTATATCATATGAAAAATTAGCACTGAGTATTACATAGCAAATAACAAAAATGTGTGTGTGTATATATACACACACACACACCGTGCCTTGAAAAAGTAATCATACCCCTTGAAATTTTTCATATTTTATCATGTTACAACCATAAATCTAAATGTCGTTTATTGGGATTTTATGTGATAGACCAACACAAAGTGGCACATAATTGTGAAGTGGAAGGAAAATTATAAATGGTTTTCCAAATTTTTTACAACTAAATATGTGAAAAGTGTGGCGTACATTTGTATTCAGCCCTCCTGAGTCAATACTTTGTAGAACCACCTTTCACTGCAATTAGAGCTGCAAGTCTTTTTGGGATGTCTCTACCAGCTTTGCACATCTAGAGAGTGACATTTTTGCCCATTCTTCTTTGCAAAATAGCTCAAGCTCTGTCAGATTGGATGGAGAGCGTCTGTGAACAGCAATTTTCAATCCTTGCACAGATTCTCAATTGGATTTAGGTCTGGACTTTGACTGGGGCATTCTAACACATAAATATGCTTTGATCAAAACCATTCATTGTAGCTCTGTCTGTATGTTTTTGGGTCGTTATCCTGCTGGAAGGTGAACCTCTGCCCCAATCTCCATCTTTTGCAGACTCTAACAAGTTTTCTTCTAAGATCGCCCTGTATTTGACTCCATTCGTCTTCCCATCAACTCTGACCAGCTTCCCTGTCTCTGTTGAAGAAAAGTATCCCCATAACATGATGCTGCCAGCACCATGTTTCATGGTGAGGATGGTGTGTTCAGGATGATGTGCAGTGTTAGTTTTCCGCCACACATAGCGTTTTGCTTTTAGGCCAAAAAATTTAATTTTTGTCTCATCTGACCAGAGCACCTTCTTCCACATGTCTGCTGTGTCCCTCACATGGCTTCTCGCAAACTAGAAACGGGACTTCTTATGGCTTTCTTTCAACAATGACTTTCTTCTTGCCACTCTTCCATCTCTGCAGCTCCTCCAGAGTTACCATGGGCCTCTTGGCTGCTTCTCTGATTAATGCTCTCCTTGCCGGGCCTGTCAGTTTAGGTGGACGGCCATGTCTTGGTAGGTTTGCAGTTGTGCCATACTCTTTCCCTTTTCGGATGTTGGATTGAACAGTGCTCCGTGAGATGTACAAAGCTTGGGATATTTTTCTATAACCTAACCCTGCTTTAAACTTCTCCACGACTTTATCCCTGACCTGTCTGGTGTGTTCCTTGGCCTTCATGATGCTGTTTGTTCACTAAGGTTCTCTAAGAAACCTTCACAGAACAGCTGTATTTATACCGAGATTAAATTACGCACAGGTGGACTCTGTTTACTAATTACAGTAGGTGACTTCTGAAAGCAATTGGTTCCACTAGATTTTAGTTGGGGGTATCAGAGTAAAGGGGGCTGAATACAAATGCACGCCACACTTTTCAGCTATTTATTTGTAAACAATGTGGAAAACCATTTATCATTTTCTTTCCACTTCACAATGATGTGCCACTTTGTGTTGGTCTATTTATTACATGAAATCCCAATAAAATACATTTATGTTTTTGGTTGTAACATGGAAAAAAGTGAAAAATTTCAAGGGGTATGAGTACTTTTTCAAGGCACTGTATATATAGATATAGTATACAATATACTAACTAAGCAGGTAAATATGAAATAGATTTATAATAATCTATTAATATATTTATATTTTTAGCCAGCAGGTGAAGCTGCATGCACATTATTACAGAATAATTTTAGCTGCTCTGCTATTTATAGTGTTTACTAGCTCAAGATCAGATTTACACACACACACACACACACACACACACACGACGACGACAATGGCTGGTAAATGGGAGCCTATGGGTGACATCACAGATCCCTGAAATCCCAGCTGCTGTCGAGTGTGCTCTCTTCTCCTCCGCAGCCGCCATTTGTGTACAACATTCAAATCAGTATATGTCCAATCCTTACCATTTGTATCTTTGCTTCCATTTCTACATGTGTCAATCTCCATAGACGGCCTCTGTGTTAAATGATGTCCAGAGGTTACAGAGTCAGCATTTTCTACTTGTTCATGGGACTGCAGATGGTGAGACTCTCATCCATGGAATGAGCAGGTGCATGTTGAATCATTTTATTTTTATGTCATTATAAAGGCAAAGCATGTATTAATAGAGAATGTGAACATATAAGTGGGGAGTTTTTTTTTTTGCTACCAAAGTTCCTAACATCAAACAATATTTGCCTTCAACTAACCTAGCAAAAAGTCATTTATCATTGTACACTTTAATTTAGGCAAGATATTATTCCTGTGATCTGCATGGTGTATGATTTTACAGGCTGAGATGACGGAAAGCTTTCTGCCCTTAACAGCAAGCATTGTTTGTGCATGTGCCTGTAAACTGACAGCACATGGAAGGGAGCCAAGATCATTTTGGGGCCACAATTAAATGATATTGTGCTAAACCTATTACATTTACCTTCATAAAATGGGTTAGATTTATGCCATGCCTTTCCTTTATTATAATTAATGTTCCCTAAGAGCTGTGTGCTGTAAACTGAAATGAATAGCATCCTGAAATATTGCATTGCTAGTCTACTGCTCGGTGTGTGATGGTTACGTTCAGCAAGTTCTAGTTTGCAAAGTTTGAAGAATTCTATTTTGGAAAGATGCTGGTTTTCTTACTATATTCTAAAATTGAAATGAGGAAGTTCAAATAATGTTTTATGATGATGATGGTGATAATCATCATTATGATGATGAAGAAGAATTAAACTTGCCCAAAATTCTGCATGTTCTGTTCTGTGCTTTATTGTTTGCTTTGCCAGTGGTCCCTGGCATCTTCATCAAGGTGATAACAGAGGTGATGACATTGCTCAGACTGCAGCAAAATGCTATTACTTACCTATAGTATTCTGTAGGTGTGGGGGGGGGGGGGGTAAGTAGGCTGGATAATAAACAAGCAAGATTTTGTCACGGCCAAAAAAAATTTTTGGGGATTGTATTGAATTGAGAACTACAGACCTCCTATCTTCTTCAGCAAAAATGTACCTCTAGATTACAGGGAAGATGCATTTTCACAAAACAAAAAAATAGACCATCAGGGTGGCTGTCTGTCTATGGCAGCTATAAAGTGGGTCTAGTTCCATTCCAGGATTCTGGACTTGTTGATCCTACTGGAACAGTCTGTCGTTCAGTTTCTGGAATGGGGAGTTAAACTCAGAATCAGTCAATCCTATCCCTAGAAGGAACAATTTCTTGATGTGGGCTGCCGTGGAGCTGTTGTGGAAATTGCATTAGCAGTATGAGTACTTCTGAACGTCCTTGGATGTTCAGTGGTATCAGCAGGGAGCGTCGATAGTTTAAAAAACTATGACCCGGGTAGACCTTATGCGTATTACCTTAACACTACCCCCCTTTAAATAACGACAAAACACACCGTATGGAGGAAATTGGCCGTTAGGCCATTTTATTTTAACAAACCAATTAACACATTAACACAACACAAACCAATACATGTTTTAAGCAGGTAGGAATCCCAGGAGGCCCCATATCACCAATCTTGTATGTATTTTGTACCGCCCATTTTCCCAGCCGTACTACACCGGCTCGGGTACCTTCCTTTTTCCAGTTACCCTGTGTAACTGACCATTCCACTGAGGACTCCATACCTACGATGGATCCTTCCCAACCTGACCAACTTGACCGGCCTCCTGAGACCCCAACCGCCTCGAATGCAACAATCTCCAATAAATCAACCAAAGCAAAACAAAAGGGAGGGAGGGTGGGAATTCGTTCCTACTCCTGCTCTGGTGCTCCTCGTACCGCCCCTGCCTTAAGAACCCCTACCCGCCCCTTTGTACTGTTCACCCCACCCCTTATCTAGCTTAACCCTTCAGTATCTGCCCCGGGCACCCTGTCATTAAGGCCCTGCGCTCATTTTTGTTTTTTGCTTCGGGCCTGTCTTTAGATGGGCACCTTAACGATCACAAAATACAGGGGTATACAATGTACTATTGACATAAACACAAGCACACTCACACACCACAGGTTGAACTGGATGGACTGTTGTCTTTTTTCAGCCTTACCAATTATGTAACTATGTTTCAAATAGCCATGTGGGGGCATAGGGATCGCTCACCATTTTAAAGCGGCATTAAACCCAAAAGCAAACATTTTAACATGTTTTATATTGCAGCTTACCAATTCTTAGAGGTGATGGCTGTATTAGGCCCGATTCACACCTATGCATTTTTAGTGCTTTTTGAATTTTGCAGATTTGTACTACAGAACGTGTCCCATAGGAAACCACGTTATATGGACTGTAGTGCAAATCTGCAAAATGCAAAAAGCACTAAAATGCATAGGTCTGAATCAGGCCTTAGCTTCCTTTTTAAAGCTTTCCTTCCTTTATTTTTCACCTGGTGATCCTGCCAGTAAGTCTGTTGTTTTTCAACAGTACGTGCTGTCTTGCAGATGTAGCCAGGGGTTGAGACAAATCTCTTACTATTAACAGGGGGGCTTAGAATGATCAGCATTTATTTATACATGTAAAACCTACATCCCATAAGGCAAAAAACTGTTGCTGAACTGCTTAAAAAAATGTTAGCTGGAGTTTGGGTTCAATTTGTTAGTGTATCTAAATCTTCTAATACATCTAACAATCACCTCCCCTGAGACTAAGAATGCTGCTATCCAGAGGTGTCTGTGTTGCTCCTTCATCCAGAGTGTGGGCACTTTAATAAAGGAAGTGTGTTACTGGGCCAATCACCAGGTGAAAACAGAGGGAAAAATAAACCTTAAAAAAGAAAATGAATGCAGCATCACATCTAATGATTGGTAAGCTGCAATATATTACATTTTTGACTTGGGGTTTAATACCACTCTGGGTCCAGTACAGTAGATGTGCCCTTTTGCTGACAGTTTTAATTCAAGGATTTCTGTACAAAGAAAAAAATGCTGAAACAAGTAGATTTGTGACAAGGACAGATAGAAACTGGGACAACCGCCTGCTTGTACAAACATCCTTTCACGGTTAAATTAAAACCAAAGTATACTTTTTTTCTGTTAAACCTATAATTATAGTTGGAAAATAAAACAGGCCACATCATCAGTGAAAATGCTATGCTGATGACTCATATCCAACATTGGGAATGTGTAAAAATGTACTGGCTGGATTTATTGTGGAAAATATCAAATATTAGGAAGAGCAGAGGGTTGATATTGCACAATTAGAGCAATGTGCAGTTTAGTATTCATAGTATACATCCAGTGTTATATTTTTTAAAGGTGTAAATTGCTTTTTTTCTTTATTTTTTTCTTTGTGGTTAAAGAGAGATCCAGTTATTACTTTTAAGCAGGTTTGATGAATTGCCCCCCTACATAAAGTTTTGTAGAGAGCACCCTTGTGGATCCAGCCAAACTTTACTTTTTGTTGTGGTGAATTGTATCCGCTAAATATTTCTCTTAGCGCTGATCCATAATTTGTAAGAGAAAGTTATGTACTTAATTTGCATTTTAATTAAATGCAATAATAGAACTCCTCTAAACATTATTTGCCTCTAAATAAGTACAAACAAATGTAAATGTAGAAAAGCCAATTAAGTGTAAAAGAATGGGACATCTAGTTAGCTCATGGTGAGACAGGTCAAATGAAACACAAAAAGCTTTACAATAAGACCCCTTTCACACCAGGGCCGTCCAAGCGTTAGCGGTAAAACACCGCTAATTTGTGGCGCACTACCGCTGTTTATAGCTGCGCTTTGGCGCCGCTATTCAGGCGGCAGTGGTGGGCTTTTAACTTCCCCACAAGGGGTTAAAAAGGGGTTAAAAGGGCTGGTTAGCGGCGCTTCTGAAGCAGTGTTCAGGCACTTCGGGAGTGCTGCCCCATTGTTTTCAATGGGCAGGGGCGGTGGAGGATCGGTGAATACACCGCTCCCACACTGCCCCAAAGATGTGGCTTGCAGGGCTTTTTTTACCATCCCGCAAGCGCACCGCCCCAGTGTGAAAGCATTCGGGCTTTCACGCTGGGGTGGAAGGGGGTCGTTTTTCAGGCGCTTTTCAGTCGCTTTTTTTTTAGAGCTGATGTGAAAGGGGTCTTAAGCTTGGTAAAGTAAAGTGCACATTCCAAATACATAAGTTATTTACATATCATAAAGTCCAATACAATTGCAGGATAATGTGTGAGCCATGAAAATAATTCCTATATATCCCTGCTCCAGTGGTCTGTATTAGTGATGTATAAGTTGTATCCGTTCTAGAAGACATCAGTCGTGGTATACAGAGGGACATAAAGGAATGATTTACTCTACAGCCATCATCCCAAAATGAAGAATAAGCCATATATTTTATTTTCTGTTTTAAGAAGTAGACATTGTGCTCTGAAAGAACAGGCCCATTCCAGTGGCAGCCTGTCCATTAGGGGCGCACAGAGCTCCACCCCCCTATCAATGTGTCCGGCCCACTGATCTGCATACAGGGCGCTGGACTATGGATTCCAATGGAGGAGAGAGGTTCTAATAGGCTTTAAAAAAGTGTGGGCTCGGGGGCGCAGAACACTGCGCCCCAATCCCACCCAGTTGTGTGACGATAACGAATGAATATTCGCTATTCCCACACTAAATCTCCTCCCTGCCAATCAGGAAGCGGGTCGTGAAACCCATTTCCCGATTATCCAAAATGTTAGGCGATCCTATTGAACGCCTAGTGCCTAGGAGGAGGAGAGAGGAGACGCACTGCGGAAGCCACTCGAGGAGAGGATACTGGAGCCGCTGCCTGCAGCCCGCCTCCCGCCACACTGAAGGACACCGGAGCCACTGCCCGCAGCCCACCACACTTAAGGACACTGGAGCCGCTGCCCGCAGCCCGCCACCTTGATGTGGTAAGTGTCAGACTGATCGGAAGACAGCAGGGGGGTAGTTGTTTGCTGCCCCCCCCCCAAAAAAAAAACACCAGCCGCCATTGGCCCATTCTCACATAAAGCAGTTACCTTTGTTGCAGCTTAATGTCCGTTGTGTTGAAGCTGAATTCCAGGAAACCTGAAAAAGTGGAGCTGTGCTCCCCACTGCAGGGGTTACCTGCTTGTAGTGCCTGGGGTCATGTGGTGGAAGTCATCTTCCCCATGTTCCCCTCCTCGTTAAGTGCCAAGCAAGAGTCACATGAGAGGCCTACCCCCGGATGGGTTCTTCTGGGCTATGCTAGGCACTTTGTACAGGGTCATTGCCATACACATGGGGTACCTTTACTTAAACATGTGACTGATCTCCAATAAATTCTCTCAAATTAATATCAATCACCTCACTTACGTGTGCATTTAGGATGGACACACAAAGCCCTTGCCCTCCCCACCTGTCCAGCATAAGTCCACTACCTCACTCCCAGTAACGGTATGGACCCATGCTTGCACTACGTTTAACTCTTCCTCTTCAATACCTGTGTACAGTTTGGAGACCTCTACGGTGCTGATCTGCTCCCGTTGCCATGGGAGATGGACCTGCCCATGGAGAAAGTGCCGACGACAACTCCTCCTGCTAGAAGCTATCCCACCTGTCACATGTACACGCTTACGACAGGCCAGTAGAGAAACCTTTGTTTACCATTGGTAACCACTTATACAGTACTTCACACTGTATTAAAGAGCAGCTCCAGGATCCTTCAGAAAAAAATAAAAGTCAGCAGCTACAAATATTGCTGAATATTAATATTAGGGCATTTACCTGTCCAGGAATCCAGCGGTGTCCTCACCCGAGCCGATATTTCAGTCAGCTATTGGGTGCTGGCACCGCCATCTTGCCTAAGGGAAACTGGCAGTAAAGCCTTGCGGCTTCACAACTGGTTCCCTACTGCGCATGCGTACTGCACTTTCTGAATGGGCCAGCTGCGGGGAAGGAGGGGGGGCAAATTTCTGGCTCAGTTTCCATGGCAAACTGAGCTGGACGTGGGAGTGGCTACCTGTCCAAACCAGGTATCCGCCCCTCCCCCCCCCCCAAAAGGTGCCAAATTTGCCAGCGGAGGGGGGGGGGGGAGAAGGCAGACAAGCAGAGCTTCCCCTTTTGGGTGGAGCTCCCCTTTAACTCTTTCAAAGCTGTCTTCATACCCCAATGTGACCCAGCTGTAGGCTATGAGTGGCAGTTACTTGCATTACACCTCTTTAGTAACTTCAGACCAGGCAAAGGCAAAGTTTCAAAAGCTTTACTTAAATAAGTTAGCATGATGGCAGCGTCCACAGGAGGTTTCTTCAGGGGGGACTGCAAGTCCCAGCAACCCCCCTTATAGCAGGAACTGGCGATCCATACTCTGGCAATGATAATGAGCAACTCATTTCTATAACTCTGAGCCCTAGGCCCCCCTGGGTGTGGACACCTGTTATTTTTATAATTTATGGAACCAGTGGGTTGGACTTAGCAAAGCCCGCCAAAAAGAAAACCCAGGAACATAATTAACCATACCCTTCCCAATAGGGACAGTCTTTACCTCTACTTGCCTACCTGCTTGTTTAGGTCTATGGGACATAAAAATGTATATTTACTCACCTGATCCTTCGCTCCTCCATACTGGTAGACTGGTCCTACAGTGTCTTCTCCCCCATGCTCCAGTGGACATCCTCAAGACCGATGCCAAGAGACAGTCCACTGCCGAAACATGGGGGATGGGGGGGTGCCATCTGCTGGTGAAGTAAAGATTTAGATAAGTAAAAATGCCTTTTCTGTCCTCTAGACCAGCCATTTTTAACCAGGGTGCCCAGGGGAACATGGAGGAGATGACTTCCGCCCCATGACCCCTGCCACTACAAATATTCCAGAGTGTCAGATATTGGATGGTGTTTAACCTTATCAATCACTACAAAAAAAGTAAAAAAATGGTAATTGCGTATATTTTGTAAGTTCATCAGTTCCTCATTTCAATGTAATACTCTACTTTTTCAAAGATTTTTTTTGTAAACCTGACTATGTGAAAAGATTAGATTTTGACCCCATTAAATATGTGATCATTTATACTACATAATATTTTATTTCGCTAATGTAAAGTTGTTCCTTTATATTGTTCACTCATTGTTTTTTTTCTGTCTGTATTTTTTTTTGTATTTCTTTTCTCCAACAAAAGCCAACGTGCATTTCCAGCATACCGCTGAACTACTGAATCGCCTGATCCAGGCTGGAGCCAATGTCACCTCAAGGGTATGGCTGTAGAATTATATTGCAGGAAATGCTTACAGGAAAATGAGATCTACAATGTTCCTATCTTGTATAAAATTTTCATAGCTTTGGCCAAGAAGCCTATTAAGCGGATGTCCACAGAGTTCTCTTTGTAGCTACAGAAAGAACTAGAAATAACTGCATTTTGATAACTGTATATGATTAAAAATGATATTATGCAGCATAATCATTGCCTTTATATTTTCCCCTGTATGCACTCAAAATTGGCCAGCAAAAGTGACATTGGTTGGAACAAATTAAATGCATGATCAGTTACAGCAATAAAATTACAGTGTATGTATGGACATAATTTTCTTAAAAAAATATTCAGTACATGTCTCTAATATATTTCACCTTCTGAATGCTCCAGGTACAGAAAAATACAATTTGTCCCTAACAGATATCTAGTGTGCTCCTAGCTTCCTGTGGTGAACTGATCACACAGTGAGGTTACTTTTTAAAGTCAAATGGACTTTGCAAGGGAGCCACATAGCTTCGCAAATAAAGCAGTGGCGGCTAATCCATAGAGGGGCACAGGCGTCCAGCCTCCTGAACTGCATATCAGGGCACCAGACTATGGATTTTAATGGGGGGGAGTGTTTTTTTGAAGCATGTGATTAGAGCCAGAGGCTCTAATAGGCTTCAAAAAAGGATGGGTTCAGGGTGCAGAGCACTGCTCCCCGATCCCACCCAGTTGTGTGATAATAGGGAATTTATTTTCGCTATTTTCAAACTAAAGTGCCTCCCCGCCAATCGGGAGGCGGGTCGTGAGACCTGTTTCCCGATTGGCCAAATTGTTAGGTGATCCTAATTGATGCCTAGCACTTAGGAGGAACAGAGAGGAGACACATGACAGAGGAAGACGCGGGAGGAGAGGACACCGCAGCCCGCCAGCCGCGGGAGGAGAGGACACCACAGCCCATCAGCCACGGGAGGAGAGGAAACCGTAGCCTGCCAGCCACGAAAGAGGACACCACAGCCCGCCAGCCGCAGGAGGAGAGGACACCGCAGCCCACCAGCCCTAGATCAGGTAGGTGCCTGACCGCCGGCCTCCCGGAGGGGGGGTGGGGCTTGTCTGCCTCCCCCCCAAAGGAAAACCCACCAGCCGCCACTGAAATAAGGTGAAGCTCTGCTGACTTATATCATCCAAGAATGTGCAAGCAAAATTTGTTTTTTTTTAATTTTTTCGTGCACATGAAACTTTACCACATTCAGTAACCTAATTCCCTTGCAAAGTGCAACTTCCCTTGCAAGGAAACAGCCTATTTGCCCTTCGTAAACCAGCCCCAGGTTCTTAGCTACTCTGAGATCCCAAGTAAAGCCTTTTCTATTTAATTTTGTGAAATACAGAACACCTTTTGAAATGAAAGAGGAAGTTGCTGTGTAGTCTTGTTACCCTAGGATGGAAAGTGTGTTAGGCCTTGTTTACACTCGTGGCTGTCCTCTGAAAAGTGATCCTTGGTGGATCACTTTTCAGAGGCATTTGACAGGTGGCTTGGAGGTCATATGACACCTCCTCACCACCAGCATTAAGCATTAAAAGCCCAGAGTACTGCAGCACCCCTGCCTGCATTACACACGATTACATAGCAGTCCCATAAACTTGAATAGCTACTGCTGCCAAATGCAACAGTTTGGGTAACTATTGCCGTAATGCAATCTTGGTGATGTGTACTGATGGGGCCCTCAACCATGTTGAGGATGGCCTTGGAGGGGGTGGTAAAACCAGCCCTTACTGCCAGGGTCACCAGGTACAAATAAATTTAAAAAATCTGAAAAAGAAAATGAATGCTACATCTAAGGGCTGGTGAGCTGCAATATATTACAACTTTGTTCTTGTGTTTAAACATACATTAAAAGAGAAATCGAGCCAAAGCTTTGTTGGTCATGCTTTTCTTTTGGGTCACAAGAGTGCACTTACTTTTGCACACCTGTGACCCAAAATCAGGCGAAAGAGGGCTAAAGCCTGTTGTCAGCTGATGTCACAGTGCTGGTCCAGGCCTTGGAAGGAACCCAACAATAATGTCCGGATCCACCCAGGCGCCTGATTGGCAGCTGGCCCAGCCTCTCAGTGCACTGATGACAGCCTGAGCCAGCCACTCCCATCCTCTCACCTGCCTGGGGCTCCAGTGAGCACTGGAAGGGCAAAGCAGAGAGCCAGTGACTGACAGTCATGAACTAATCAATTAGGAGTCTTGTGATTGCACAGGGCACAGCTGCGGCATCACAGTGAGCTGCCGCCATAGAGGTGTGTTTATTTTTTTTTTATTCCCCCACTTCTCCTTTAAACTGTGTGCTTCCCTGGCAGATGTTTTGCAGCTATTAGAATATACTTTTTGCTACAATAGGCCCTTTAACCACTTCTCACCCATAGGACATCATACGATGTCCTGGACTTTCAATGGTTGTACTGGGATGATGCCTGCATGCCTGCAGCAGATATAAACACTGCCATTTCTTTTTCCTGGAAAGCAGAGATCTTATCTCATGCTTTCCAGGGTAGAGGAGCGATCTTGGGTTTTAAAGCTCCCCTGTCCCCCCCATGCCCGGGTGCAGAAGTGAATGCATTCGTAGGTTGTGCCCGCATATGTAAATTGTGTTCGCACAACATGTGTGAGGTATTGCCACAAACATTATAGCAAAAGCAATAATTCTAGCACTAGACCTCCTCTGTAACTTTAAACTGGTAAACAGTAAAAAAATTTCAAGCGTTGCCTATGGAGATTTTTAAGTATCGTAGTTTGGCGCCATTCCACAAACATGTGCACGATTTTAGGGTGTGACGTGTTGGTTATCTCTTTACTCGCTGTAAAATCATCTTTTATATGTAAAATGTATGAAAAATCGATGGTCAAATTTCAATGTCTCCTCCAGATCACGATCTTAATAACGAAAACGATATTACAAACACCGTTATGGAGTGTGTACAACACGCTTGTGTTAAATGTATACGCCCGTGTTGGATGCTTACGTAAGTGAAGACGTGGGCCCGTACCCCCCCTGTCCCCTCGAAATTTTGGGTTCTAGCGAGGAGATGGGACCTTTCGTACTCTATTCTAGAGACGAAAGGTCCTTTTTCTTTACCGTCACA
>BLSH010458577.1:416051-429118 GCA_018402905.1 Glandirana rugosa | reverse complement strand
TGCAGGATCAGGGCCACCTTTCATATTGATTGGACCCTGGGCAAACATTTTCTCCCCCCCCATTCACATCATGACTGCTCACTGATTGGTTGCTGGAGGTTAAAGCACATCATTACCACTCACTGATTGGTTGCTGGAGGTTACAGTACATCATCTCACTGCCTGCACACCATGGACTGGGAAGATGGGGGACTCACCAATAGACAGAAAACTCCTAGAATGTGTTATTAGCAATGAGCAGAGCACACACAGCTATGAAAGTAGGGACTGCAATGTGTGTGAAAGAGGCCTTCATGGTGAAACGTCTACTTTAAACCAGAACAGCGTGTTCTGACTCTCATACACTCCATTTGTTGTGTGGATGTATAGCTTGGTTTGACACTGCATCCCAGTGATGGCCAACCAATGAGGTTTTCAGTGCCTCAACTGCAGCCCCTGACACACCAAAGTGTTGTGCATATCATTTACTGCCAGACATACTATGTGAGATGGTCAGAGACTGCAGGCATACAAGAGATGGTCAGAGACTGCAGGCGTACTACAGGAGATGAATTGTAGATAGCGGGTGACGAAGTTCCGTTTCCGGAAAGCAACATGTAAGGGAGGAACCGGTAGTGACGTCACCCTGTGAGACTGGGACGCCAGTCTAACTGTACACAACCCACACTTTTTATCCAGCACCTGGACATAGGTGCTTTGCATGTGAGTGGTTTTATTTGCAATATTTTATTAAAAGTTTGATACAGAGAACATTAGATTCTATCTTTTCTGTACTCCTCTTATGGCAACATCGCATGGGAGAAGCAGTTTATTGTGGAAGACATAAGATTTGATGTTTTATATGAGACAAGTGGTGTGACCTCTGGGAGGTCGAATCAATGAGGTGAGAGGCTAGTGACATCGGTGGTGGGCTGCACTAGTTTCACCTGTTGATGATAAGTTAGATGCACTTTGCCCTCATGGTGGCTTCCCCCAAGGACCTTATCTGAGTGGATAAAGCCTCTAAGAGCGGTCCTATTAGCAACGAGTGACCTCTGTGAAGTTGGAGGGCAGGAGCAAAAGCCCACAGGAGCTTATGGTGGTGTCGAAAGGACTTGGCTCCATTTATTTTATGTTTTCCTTTGTTATGTGTGTATAGTCGCTCCACAATCTACAATTGATCTTATGCTGGGCTTTTGGGAAATTTTGGTAAAAATGTGGGTAGTGGCGCTAAACTCAAAGAGACCAATTTATCTAAGTGTAAGTTAGATACACTTTGGGAAATTTTGCCTGAAGTGTAGAGCAGACTTTTGTGTATTATTATTTTCTGAATACAATTAGATCAGAGCTGAATTGTATCTGCATTTGTACTATAGGAGATGGTCAGAGACTGCAGACATAGTACAGGAGATGGTCAGAGACTGCAGACATACTACAGGAGATGGTCAGAGACTGCAGACATACTACAGGAGATGGTCAGAGATTGCAGACATAGTACAGGAGATGGTAAGAGACTGCAGATGTACTACAGGAGATGGTCAGAGATTGCAGACATAGTACAAGAGATGTTCAGAGACTGCAGACATAGTACAGGAGATGGTCAGAGACTGCAGACATAGTACAGGAGATGGTCAGAGACTGCAGACATAGTACAGCAGATGGTCAGAGACCGCAGACATAGTACAGGAGATGGTCAGAGACCTCAGACATAGTACAGGAGAGGGTCAGAGACTGTAGATGTACTATAGGAGATGGTCAGAGATTGCACGTATACAAGAGATGCTCAGGGACTGCAAATGTATAAGAGAATGTCAGAGACTGCAGACGTACTACAAGAGATGGTCAGAAACCACAGACGTACTACAGGAGATGGTCAGAGATTGCAGACATAGTACAGGAGATGGTCAGAGACTGTAGACATAGTACAGGAGATGATCAGAGACTGCAGACATAGTACATGAGATGGTCCGAGACTGCAGGTGTACAAGAGAGGGTCAGAGACTGCAGGCATACTACAACAGATGGTTAGAGACTGCAGACGTACTACAGGAGATGGTCAGAGATTGGAGGTGTACAAGAGATGGTCAGAGACTGCAGATGTACTACAGGAGATGGTCAGAGACTGCAGGCATAGAAGAGATGGTCAGAGACTGCAGGCGTACTACAGGAGATGGTCAGAGACTTCAGACATACTGGAGGAGATGGTCAGAGACTGCAGTTGTACTACAGGAGATGGTCAGAGACCATCCATGTACTGTCTTATCTCCTATCCCTGTACATTGTCTGCTGAACACTCACAATGGTCCTTCCTGATCACCATAACAGGTGCTGTCAGTGTCCCCACACCCCGCACATGTAATTTACTTACTGTGTGACACCGACAATGAGGACAGGTCCCAGACTTTCAGCATGGACTGTACCTCTCCACCCCACTGATCACAGGTCTGGTTGTTAGAGGGTGGAGTGATTGGCTGTTAGGGGGATGTGGAGGTCACATGATGGCAGGTCAGGCAGTGGATGGTTGGGGATTGGAAGAGATGACGGAGCACCAAGCCAAGCACAGCTGTAGTCCAACTCCACCCCAGTAGTATTTGGCCGCCATCTTATTTACGTTCAGCGCAGGTGCAAGGGGCAGCTGCTTTGTGCCCCAAAACAATGACTGAGGCTGGGCCCAGGGCAGCTGCCCCTTTTGCCCCACATTAAAGACAGCCTTGTGAGGGAGATGCGTTGCAGGTTTTCTGCACCACATCCTGGTGTGTACCAGGGCTTATTATTGCCTTTTCAACACAATTAAAAAAGGTAAAAGGGCCAGGGCACTAAGGGCAGCAAACAGTCCAGCCTGGCTCTGGCAGCAATGTTGTTCTGCCTGGCAAACCCTCAGCCCTTTGGCTCTGCAGTCAGCACCACAACATAGCTGACAGAGCCAGGCTGGACTGTCAGTACCAACCAAGCAGTGAAAATGTTAACCCACGAATGCAGTGATTAGTGAATAATTTTGTCAGTTGCCACAGACTCATTTACCTCAATGGCAGCACAGCAGTGGTGGCAAGTTGTCTGTGATGATTGTCTCTCAGGCAGCAAGCTGGCCGAAAAGGAAAGAGGGAGGCTCAGCTACCTTGAGTGTTCTCTGCTCCATTTTCCTCTGAAGTCCAAGGCGGGAAGTACAGAGTGTAGAGACAGTCGGCACGGTGGGCGGGACTACAGACGCTGCCTGCTCCCACTGTGTCTATGATCTGTCCCCCGGGAACCGAGCACAGCCTGGTCATAACAGCGTGACGTAAGTGCCTGTGACGGTGTGCCTTACACCCGACCTGCTGCATCCACTTCGTCCGCAATACTGACTGCTGTGCTCCGCTGTTTGTTGTTGCTGTGCTGGCACCATGAGAGACGACAGGGCAGATAAACTTTTTATTTTTGGCAGGATGCTCGGGGGGGTTTGAACACCCCAAACCCCCCCCCCCCTTATCTACAGCCCTGCTGTCCAGTAAATGTGTCAGTTAAGGGCTGATACAAACTATTTAACGCTGACAGGGGTGCTTACAATGGTCAGCTTATATTAATTTATGTAAAACTTTTGTCCAAAAAAAAAGAAAAAAAACATTGCTGTAACTGCTTAATA
This sequence comes from Glandirana rugosa, assembly GCA_018402905.1. Taxonomy (NCBI): domain Eukaryota; kingdom Metazoa; phylum Chordata; class Amphibia; order Anura; family Ranidae; genus Glandirana; species Glandirana rugosa. The sequence continues at coordinate 425,520 of BLSH010458577.1, read as the reverse complement.
AGTGATAAAAAATAATATTAATTAGGTTACATTTTTGTAATGTTAAACAATCAAACTATACAATTATCTGTCAGTATGGATTTGCCTGTTTTCTATATTTATTTTTTAAATTCAACAGGTGTGGAATTAATATTTTGTAACTAACACACAGCTTAGCCCTGCAAAAATATGTAATACTAAACCATTAAAGCCGAACTCCAAGAAAACACCTTAATATACGGTTGAAATATATAAGGGATGTTTTTACCTGTGCAGCCTGGTGCCCCCTTGGGGATGGCTGGTAGTTGTGGTCCACCTGCCCGCTGTCCTCAATCACATGATTTCCACACACCCGGAGTCACTGAACAGGCCGGTACTTTGTTTTTGTTGTTTTATTTAGGAGTTAAACTTGGATGGGGATAGGGATAGGGATGACTGTGGGATGCCCAAGGATTAATCACGGGACCTTCTATTTTTATCCGCCGGCGATTCTCTGCACTATAAGAATGATCATAGCAGCAGTTCAGCCGCTTGATCGTTCTTATCGGGACGTCCCGCCGGCGGAAGCTGAGCGTAGAGATGACTGATGACCAGATGGTCACCAGTCATCTCTATGTGCCTCGGAGGCCCGGGCGTGAGGTATGACATCACGTCCGGGTCACGTAATGTAAACAATGCCGGGGATTTGGCTGAAAAGACAGAGATCGCTGTTTTTTTTCTGATCTCGGTCTTTCCAGCCTAGAGGAGTGATGTGGGGTCTTACTCACCCCATATCTCCCCATAAAGAGGACCTGTCACGCAATATTCCTATCATAGGGGATGTTTACATTCCTTGTAATAGGAATAAAAGTGATCAAAAAAAAATTTAAAGAGAAAGTGTAAAAATAAAAAAAACAAAGGTAAAATAAATAATAATAATAAAAAAAAAAAAATTTAAAGCGCCCCGTTCCCATGAGCTCGCAGAAGTGAACGCACCTGTAAGTCGCGCCCGCATATGTAAACGTTGTTTAAATCACACATGTGAGGTATCCCCGTGTGCGTTAGAGCGAGAGCAATAATTCTAGTACAAGACCTCCTCTGTAACTCTAAAAATGCAACCAGTAAAAATTTTTAAAGCGTCGCCTATGGAGATTTTTAAGTACCAAAGTTTGGCCCCATTTCCTGAGTGAGTGCAATTTTAAAGCGTGACATGTTGGGTATCTATTTACTCGGCGTAACATCATCTTTCACAATATACAAAAAAATTGGGCTAACTTTACTGTTCTGTTTTTTTTTTAATTCATGAAACTTTTTTTTTTTTTAAAAACGCGTTTAAAAAATTGCTGCGCAAATACCGCATGACATAAAAAGTTGCAATGACCGCCATTTTATTCCCTAAAGATCTCTGCTAAAAATATATATATAATATTTGGAGTAATTTTCTAGCAAAAAAACAATGATTATTACATGTAGGAGAGACATGTCAGAATTGGCCTGGTGGGGAAGTGGATAAACACCGCCGTATATACACTCTTCTTCCTCCAGCACACACACACTTGCTGACCGTTCCTTTACTCCTTCTTTCTCCAGCACACTACTTGCTGACCATTACTCTACTCCTTCTTCTCTCCTGCACACTACTTGCTTTACAGGCCTGAAAGGAAATCTATCAGACCTCCATGACACCTCCTCTTCCACCGCAACTAGCACATGGTGAGGCCTGCTCTGACTGCTAGCAGGACCTCTGTACCACCCTTTGTGGGTAAGGGTCACACGCTTCCATTTGTGAAGCCATGGACCCTCATTCGTGTAGCTAAGTATGTTGATGCTAGCTGGGGTGGGCACTATGGGGTGCTACACCTGCAAAAGGATTTGTATTTCAGTCCATTATGTCCTGGGCTATACACAACTCTACCAGACACCAGAGCCAGTTCAGTGACTTGAATTTTGCCTACTGCTCAGTCCGATCACCTCTTTTCCCCAGCCTCCCAGAATGTTCCTTGTCTTCTCTTGCATTTCAGCAGAACTAATGGGTTTTAAGTGCTGCCCTTCCTTCTCCCAGCCCAAGGCTGGCCAGACACTGATAGAATCAGACCCTCTGTCTACACTCAACAGCGCAAATGGACAGCTACCGAGTGGGGGGGCAACAAGGCCACCCAGAAAGAGAGTTTCAATCAGATCATCAAAAAACAGATGAAATTTGCGCAGTGTATTGCCAAGCAAATTGTTTTTGTTTTAATGTATTTTTATTGTGAAGAAAATGTTCTGGTAAACAGTCCATAGCATCTTAACAGTCAAGACAAACATAGGTCATAACTGGACGCTTGGTAAATGAATAAACCGTAATTTGATATAATGAACCTGTCTAGTTATCAATACAGTTTCAAAAGAAGAATGATAGGTTGCAAGTTTAGCATGCTTTTGAAATATTATGCAAGCCAAACAGTTATTTCAATAAAGTTTGTTCAAAGTAAACTGTTCGGACTAATTCTGTTTTTGTTTTTTTGGGGGGGCGGGTTGCATTATGTGCTAAAGATTAAGGTTTTATGTTTCACAGGGCTTACACAGGCAATTTAGATGCAGCACATTTGTATGCCTGAGCCAAGGGCACATGGATTGCAGGAAGTAATTGCTACATGAATCGTCTGCCCTTACTCAAGATGGCCGCAGCTAGAAATTCTAAGGGGTGTTTTTCAAAGTGATTTCTCAATAAAATAAAGAATGGAGACATGGATGGATGGAGGAGTTTGCTTTGATTAAAAAAAAAATAATTAAAGTGATACTAAAGTCTCGTTTTTTTTTCGTTAAAAATAACAAATATGTTATACTTACCTGCTCTATGCAGTTGGTTTTGCACAAAGCAGCCTGGATCGTCCTCTTCTCTGGTCCCCCTTCTGTACTCCTGGCCCCTCCCTCCTGTTGAGTGCCCCTACAGCAAGCAGCTTGCTATGGGGGCACCCGATATGAGCTGCAGCTCCCTGTGTCCATTCAGACTTGGAGCCGCTGCCTGACCCCACCCCCTTTTTATCCTCATTGGCTCACTGACTTTGATTGACAGCAGTGGGTGCCTATGGCACCGCACTGCTGTCTCAGTCAATGAGGAGGGAGAGACCCGGACAGCCGAGTCTCTCGTGCAACATCACTGGATCTAGATGGACCTCAAGTAAATATTAGAGGGGCTGAGGGGGGCTGCTGCACACAGAAGGTTTTCAGAAGGAAGAAAGCATTCTCTGAATGGCACCCATTTATAATTGTAATTTTTAAATTAATTTTAATATCATTTTATATATTTGCTAAAATAAATTTTTATTAATATTTAAACCCATGAACAAAAACATATTATATTGCAGGTTACCAGTCCTCCAGAAATCCAGTGTCCTTGTATCTTCCTGTGTGCTGAATTAAAATATGAGACATCAGCTCTCCCAGTTTTTCTTCTGTGACCAAGAGAACACCTCTCCGCTATGTTATGGAAGTGAGGAGATGTTCGTAGTCCAAAAGCGGAAAGCAACCTAGGATCACAACGCTCATTCATAGATATGTTACGGTTAGGCCTGATTCACACCTATGCAGGTTGCAGTTTGCATATCCCAGGTGCATTTTGCATTTTTCAATACACATTTTTGATCCATTGAAGTCTATGGAACCAAAAACCAGAAAAAAGTCCCAGCCCTTTCTATAAAATGCGCAGATGTGAATGTGACCTATAGAAAACCATGTTAACCAGTTGCCGACCACCCGCCATACCTTGATGGCGGCAACTTGGTTCATTATCGCGAAACGCCGTCACCTGACAGCGGCCGCGAGAACGTGTATTGTGAGCCACCAGAGGTGCTCGTGCACACTGTGTTCCGGCGGAGCCAGGGAGCATGCGGACTCGATCTCTGCGGGCTACCCGCGATGGCTCCCCCGTACTGAGAGAACGGAGGTCCGTGTATGTAAACACGGATCTCCGTTCTGACAGAGGCGGAAGGGATATGATCACAGGCTTCCTGTATATGGGAGCCGTGATCACTCCCCTCCCCCTGCAAGCCCAGCCCCCATACAGTTAGAACACACTGAGGGAACACAGTTAACCCCTTAGAGCGTCCCCTCCAGGTTAACCCCTTCACTGCCAATGGCATTTATACAGTAATCAGTGCATTTTCATAGCTGTATAAATGCTAGTGGTCCCAAAAAAGTGTCAAAATGCTCCGACATGTCCGTGGCAATATCGCAGTACCGCTAAAAATCGCAGATCACTGCCATTACTAGTAGAAAAAAAAATAAATGAAAACCCCATAAATGAATTCTCATCATTCGTAAATGCTGCAACTTTTGCGCAAACCAATCAATAAACGGCAATTGCGATTTTTTTTTTTTTACCAAAAATATGAGGAAGAATATAAATCCGCCAAAACCGATGAAGAAAAATGTGTTTTTTATTTATTTTTTTTGGAATTGTATTTTGCAAAAAGTAAGAAATATTTTTTTTGTTTGCAAAATTGTCACTCTTTTTTTGTTTATAGCGGTGATCAGACATTACATAGAGGTGATCAAATACCACCAAAAGAAAGCTCTATTTGTGGGAAAAAAGGACGCAAATTTAGTTTGGGTACACCGTTGCATGACAGCGCAATTGTCAGTTAAAGCGACGCAGTGCCAAATCGCAAAAAGTGCTCTGGCCCTAAACTGGGAAATGCTTCCGGGGCTGAAGTAGTTAAATGGACTGTAGCGTATGTCTACAAAACTGAAAACGCACTAAAAATGCATAGATGTGAACCAGGCCTAATGGCCTGTACACACGGTACAATTATCGGCCGAAAACTGTCTTACGACAGCCTGTCGTACAATAATCCGACCGTTAGTACGCTCCATTTGACAGCTGATTTTGAATTATCGTCCAACAAAAGTTGTATGTGTAAACTAGAAAACTTTTGTCTGCCGACAAGGCGTCGTCTGATTTTCGGCTCGCTTGTACAGAAGTTGGACAAACAAAAGTTGTAAGTACAAACACGCATGCTCGGAATCCAGGACGTGTTCGGTCGTGTAAACCTGCATCCGTAATTCACAATTCACCTGAACTTCCTCTTTATATGCTCGTAACACGTCACTACGTTCGGCTTTGTCGAACGATAATTTGACTACCGTCGGTATGCTAGACAAAATCACGGACAGCCGATTTTGGGAAAAGTTGGACATGCGGTCGTACAAAAATCGTATTGTGTGTACGAGGCTTAAGTGTGTCACCTTAGGACATGAAACGTGTTACTTACAGGATCAGCAGTTAAAAAAAGTCAGAAGAAAGAAAACTAAGGCAGCCTCCACATCTAAGGAGTGGTAAACTGCATTATATTACATTTTTGTTCTTGGGTGTTATGTTGGGTAACATTAATATTGATGATGCAGTGGTGCTCTTTCTGAGAAGAGACTCACAGGCTCAGTTGCTTAGTAATCAAATGCTGAAAGCCCAGTGCATAGGCAGTCTACACAGGAGTCAGCTTAGCCCAACTCTGGGTAGTGGTTGGAAGAAGCTGTTGGTGGTAATGGTCATATTTTGACAGTTGATGCAACTGTAGCAACACAGACTGGAGCTGGATATTTACAGGTATGTCTGTTATCTGTTATAAATAGGCCCTTAAGTGTAATACGGCAATACAGTGTTGTAGTGGGTAGCACTTTCGCCTAGCAACAGTAAAAAGGGTCCCTGGTTTGAATCCCAACCACGACACTACCTGCCTAGAGTTTGCACGTTCTCCCTGTGCCTACGTGGGTTTCCTCTGGGTACTCTAGTTTCCTCCCACACTCCAAAGACATGCTGGCAAGTTAATTGCCTCCTGTCTAAATTGGCCCTAGTATGTATGAATGTGAGTTAGGGACCCTAGATTGTAAGCTCCTTGAGGGTAGGGACTGATGTGAATGTACAATATATATGTAAAGCGCTGCATAAATTGACGACACTATATAAGTACCTGAAATAAATAAATAATAAACTATGAGGGCACATGCATTAAAAGAAAAAGAATACTTTATTTTTTTTTTTTTACAATTAAGACATCTACTGAAAAATGAAAAAAGGACTAATTGCCTTCATGTTACCTTCTTCCTCTATTACATTTTGGCATCAGTGAATTGGATAACCTTTTTTTGCCCCAAATAGTGACTCTGCTTTGCTTATATCGTGTTTCCCCCAAAATAAGCCCAGGTCTTATATTAATTTTGGCAACAAAAGACCCAGTAGGGCTTATTTTCGGGGTAGGGCTTGACATGTGTGGTCTTCTCTCCCCATCTCCCTCCCTGCCTGTCAGGAAACCCCAGTGGCCAGTGAAACTGAGTAAAAGTGAATGTACAATTCCAAAAATGCACTGCATCACAGCATCACACAATGCAAACTGTGCATTTCTCTGCAATCCACCTGTGACGAACACCCTGTTACAACTCTTCCGTGACCCGCCGATCCTCTCTTCCCGCACTGACCTTAAATTTTCTGGTGCAGTCCAGGGCACGCTCTGAGCATTGCAGAGGGAGGGGGGCCAAAGATACCCCACTGACAGCTGGCAGAAGAGGAGAGCAGCGAGCGCTGCTCGGCACTTCTATGACCTGCCGGAGCACCTTTCCTCGCTCCAAGCACTGCAGGGGGGAGCCGAGATCCCTGAGCTGACAGCCAAAAGAGAAGGGGAGAGCAGTGGGGGATCAGCTGAGCGCAGAGCAGTGCCACACGGAAGGCATTGAGCACACACAGACCACAACACACCCTAGGATCCAACAACCACCCTAAACTAAGGCTTATATTCGGGGTAGGGCTTATATTGCAGCCCTCCCCGAAAATTAGAGTAGGACTTATTTTCAGGGTAGGTCTTATTTTCGGGGAAGCACAATAATAATCACAATTAAAGCCAGCATCCAAAAGTTTAATTGTTACAATAGAGATTGAAAAGTACTGTCAGACTATGTAACCAGAAAAAATGTTATGATGGGATGTTTTATGGTACTTCCATTGTATAGGTTGACAAGTTGGGGAATTTGTAGCTCATTGGTAGTGCCAAACAGTGAGTTTATTTTACGCCAGAAGTGCGTTTCAAGGCTTTTTCTGCCCACTTTTCTTTAAAACAAAGTAAAAAGTTTACACTTGAATAGTTTCCCACGCAGAGGGTTCTCTTTGCAGCATCACTGCTCAGGCCTCATGCCTTGGTCCTCCAGACCGTCAAAGACACTGTCCCAGTGCTAGTGTACAAAATTGTGTACCTTTGTCAACTTGACTGTTTCTCCTGCAGCTCCCAGCTGCTACATTTACACAGGCTCGGGCCTTTGTCTGTCCTTACCTGGACAGTACAGTGCGACGTGCGCCACACAGCTCCCTTCACACACTGACCCCCTTGGAAGGGTGAGGCCACTGATCTCTAACTCTGTCTCTGCTAAAAGGCCAGCACACACCTGTGCCATTAGTGTGCTTGCTTCACAGAAAACCTGGCCAAGACTGCCATATTAAAAACATTGGCACAGCCTCGCCTTGCCACAGTTAATATATAGTAAAGTGTTAACTGCGGCAGGGCGGCTGCTGTATGCCAGGCCACGTACCTAGTATGTGATCTGACACCTCTGGGTCTGGAGTGCGCGCGCTGCTGGTGACCTGCTCCCATTGTGACCACACGCAGCAGGAGCCCAGCGTTGGGTACGGCAGAGTCACCAAAAAGTACATACATCAAGGTTCAAGTATAAACAATCGCCTCCAACAAGATCCTGACCACTCAACTTTGTATCATCGGTCAAACAACTCTATACATTTATATTATTGTTCAAACATAAGTTTAATCACCTGTCATGGTTCTGTTACAACCAAAACTCATCAGGGCAGGATTTGTGCAGTCTCAACGCATTTCGATGAGCATATGTCCACTTCTTCAGACAGTGGATAAATGGAGGCGATGTTCTATGATAGGGTAAACAGACTATCTTCTGGACTTTAGACTTGTGCATGGCTAAAAAATTAGTTTTTTTCGTTTTTCGGAAATTCGGAAATTCAAAAAATTTGGAAATTCGGAAATTAAAAAATTTCGTAATTCGGAAATTAAAAAAAATTCGGAAATCCGAAATTCGGAAATTCGTGGTAATTCGGCAATTGTGGTAATTCGGAAATTCGTGGTAATTCAGCAATTGCAGTAATTCGGAAATTTGCGGTAATTCGGCAATTGCGGTAATTCAGAAATTCGCAGTAATACGGCAATTGCGGTAATTCGGAAATTCGGCAATCGGAGCAGACCAAAATCCGAAATTCCGAAATTCTGAAATCTGAAAATTGGAAAAAACTAAGAATATTTGAAATAATAACTAACTAATAACTATTAAATTATAGGTATTGGAATTTCCTTGAAAGTTTGGCTGTTACTGAACTTAAATATGAAATTTAGCACTAATAGTCATACTTTCTCGAAAATTTCAATACCTATATTTAATAATTATTTATTATTATTTCAAATATTCTTTTTTTATTTCCGAAATTCGGATATAAGGAAGAACATTTGAAATAATAAGTTATTAATTTATAATTTTTACTTATTATAAATTATAATAAGCTATTATTATTGCAATGTTTTTCCTTATTTCTGACTTTTGCAGTGTGTGACTGTATATATGCATACTGTATGTATGTGTGTGTGTGTGTGCAAACTGGGTGTGTATATATTGTGTGCATATTGGATGTATATTGTATGTATACTGTGTGTTTACATACAATATAAGCACAGTATGTACACACCCAGTATGCACACACACATACATACAGTATGCATATATACAGTCACACACTGCAAAGGTCAGAAATAAGGAAGAACATTTGAAAAAATAATAGCTTATTATAATTCATAATAAGTAGAGTTGAGCGAACCCGAACTGTAAAGTTCGGGTCCATACCGAACTTTTGGGTGTCCGGGACCCAGACCCGAACCCGGACTTTTCAAAAAAGTCCGGGTTCGGGTCCGGGGTTCTGGTAATTTTACAAAGAGTTCTGAAAAGTGCTGTAAAAAAGTCCTGGAAAGTCCTAGAGGTCTGCAAAAGGAAGGGAAATGGGGGTAAGGGTCGGACAAGTGCCCTACAAAGAAATGGGGATAGGGAAATAACTTAAAATAATGAAAAAAAAAATAACATAAAAAATCAAAAATGGAGGTGGATGTGGACTATCTTAAAACTGTGTGAGAAAAGTATAAATTAGCGGGGAGAAGCCATATCACTGTTCTAAGAACAGTGATATGGCTTCTCCCGCTAATTTATACTTTTGTCACACAGTTTTAAGATGATTGTACATTCTACAATCATCTTAAAACTCTGTGTGAAAAGTATACATTAGCTGGGAGAAGCCATATGCCTGTTCTTAGAACATCTGCAAACTGTGTGTGAAAACTATCAATTAGCGGGGAGAAGCCATATCACTGTTCTAAGAACGTATAGTGACAAGAATCTTGTCACTATACCGAAGAGGGGCGATTAAATATCAAAAGTGTGTGTCAAACGTCTACAAGATTCTTGTCCCTATACC